>VKKT01001049.1:152557-165215 GCA_008038995.1 Haliotis laevigata
ACTCACTCACTCACTCACTCACTCACTCACTCACTCACTCACTCACTCACTCACTCGATTAGAACAAGAGCATCTAAATATTAACCTATGTTTGTGGTATCCTGACCCTGGTGTCACAGAATCGCTGTGTTGATTCCAGGTTGAAGATGCGGCCAAGCAGGCAAATGCTCACGCGTTCATCATGTCATTTGAAGACGGCTACTCTACCAAGGTGGGGGAGAGGGGGGTGAGGCTGTCTGGGGGCCAGAAACAGAGGATAGCCATCGCTAGAGCCCTCATCATGGACCCGGTCATCCTGCTGCTGGACGAGGTCAGGACGGCTCTACATTATACATTACACTCTTCCCTTATATAATCATTTCAATGGCTTTGTATAATAATGGCATAGATGAATGCTCATGATGTCACTCACTTGATTGTCTGGTCCAGACTCGATTATTTACAGAACAACATACAGCTAAAACATTTAGAGTGGTGTTAAGCAACAGGAAACAAATCATCTTCACCATTCTGGTAATTTCATCATATTTGTTTCGTCTCTGTACATATGTGTATCATCTTCACCATTCTGGTAATTTCATCATATTTGTTTCGTCTCTGTACATATGTGTATCATCTTCACCATTCTGGTAATTTCATCATATTTGTTTCGTCTCTGTACATATGTGTATCATCTTCCAGGCCACCAGTGCTCTAGACGCCGAGAGTGAACACCTGGTCCAGGAAGCCATAGACCGCGCCATGAAGGGAAGAACGGTCATCGTCATCGCTCACAGACTCTCAACTGTCAGGAATGCCACACAGGTATGTCATTCTTCAGTAAATGTTTGCAAGCATCTTGGAAATATCTACCAGGGTTTTACGTGATAAACAAATTTGCCCCCAATGAAGAGAATGGATGCAGAAAATCTGATATATCGCACACAAATATACCAAGAATGTACCTACAGCGTATCAAGATTAGTCATCTGTGTTTGTTATTTCACCCATCAGTCATGACCATTGTCCACATGACCGCCGATCCGTTCCAGGCTCTGAAGTTATTGTCTGATCATACAGTACACCAGGTGTACCCCCACTGCGCCAACTTTTCTTAAAACAACAAAATGCAGTCAGCCGTAGAACAATAGGGGGATTAGTCATAGTTTGTTTCAAGTTAAGTCTGGTGACACCATGACCACAAGTTTGAATATATTGGTGAGCACATTTCAGAACATACTGGTGAACACGAACCCCTTCATGATTCATTATCATTGCTAATGCTGAAGTTGACGTTCAGTACATTGATAATGCACAGGGTGGACTGACTGACTGACTGACTGACTGACTGACTGAGTTTTGGTTTTACGCCGCTTTTAGCAATATTCCAGCAACGGGGGACACCAGAAATGGGCTTCACACTTTGTACCCATGTGGGGATTCGATCCCGGGTCTTAGGCGTGACGAGCCAACGCTTTAACCACTAGGCTACCCCACCGCCCCCACAGGGTGGACAAAATTTGATTAGTTTAGGGCTAAGAACCGAAAGAATATTAGAGTCTACTGGAGATGCTGTGTCAAAGTCTACCGAGCAACACTGAATATGAAGAAAGGACATATCACTAAGTACAACAACATTCATAACCACGAGGTCGATCCAAACAGACTATTTGTTGACAAGTTCTTTGTTAATAAACACTTGTATGTTAATAAATTATTATTTCAAACTCATTGCACTTATGTCTTGCTGAGTCAATGCCAGTTACGTACTAGTTTATGAATTAAGTATGTAGTTTATGACTTAAGAGTTAAGTAGACTATACTATATATCACTGCCAACTAGCCTGGTACAGACTATACCCTAATCTCTCTGTTGCTTTAACACTGCCCATTTCCCAAAGTGGGCACAGTGGGAGTAAACTGTACACCATACCGTTACAGGAAAAGAAGAAGAAAATTATTATATTTTCGTGTCACGCACTGTTACAATAATTTACAAGATGCTCACATTACCAGCAAGGACCTGTAAAATTCATTGATGGAGGTCCTCGGACCCCCAATTTTGTAGTCAAGGTAATACTCTGATCCAACTCTTGCTATAGACAGCGTTCCTGTGTTCCTGTACACATTCTGGAGTGTTCTTCTGTTCTAGGTGGTTGTTATTGACAAAGGGCACATAGCTGAGCGAGGGACTCATGACGAACTCCTGGAGAAAGATGGCGTTTACAAGCGTCTTGTTCTGCGTCAGCTTATGGCAGGCGATATGCCTGGACAAGCACTGGAGACTGATGAACAGAGCGAGTTGAACAACGTGACTGATGGCAACTCAGGGACAGATGTTTAATTGTAGACATTGGTCAGTGCTTCACAGGTTTATGTATTGCAAATTATTCATTTACCTGTGAATATGTAAGTCCTCTTTTGGTGCAACGAAATGAGGACTTGTAAAACTATGGAAGCCAAATTATTACTCATGAGTTTTTGCGAATCCAACAATGGATTGATATTGAACTGATATGTGAATTAAGTCACTGCAAGGTTTCAGAAAAAATTTGGCAAGGGTAATATTTATTAGTGCGAATCTGAAGCTATGGGTTGATTTGCTGTTTAAAATAGCACCTACAATACAAAGGAAAATGGCTTATATAAATCTGTGAAGTGTTGACGCTGTGAACAAGGTCACCTTTGACTGTGATATTATGTAATGTTGGACTTAATGATATTGTTGACAACACTGATTAGGTAGTTCTATCATGTTGACAGATACAGGATATATTTTTAGATTCTGTCATATTTGTCACTGGTGAAGACATGAAAGATGTGTTAGAGAGTTATTTTTCTACACTCACCCCATTTTAGTCCCATGTGCAATAAATGTTCATCCAGTTTGTCCATTGTGACTGATTACACTTACAATGCACCATTATGTTTCCCAACATCACATTTTGTTTCAGATTTCTATTTCTATTGATTTTATGTCTTTCAAGTGCAGCCATGATTTTGTTCTAACGGCAAATCTTGTGTACGGTGAATATATAACATGCTTGCAACATGAGCCGAAGGTTTAGGAAGCGAGATACTATTACTCGTACAACTAATTATGGATATTGAAAAAAAAAGTGACTTCTGTTGGAAATCTAAAGATTGCATTGTGTGATGACTACCAAATTACAGCATTTTTTGACTACCAAAAAAACAAACAAAACCAAATAACAGCCTTTATGGCTGTGTTGTTTACTTAAAAGAGGAAGTATTCTTTGAATTATTTTCAGTGATACCGGTAACTATTGTTTGGTTATTATATCATAAGAATGTATAATTATTGTTCAATAAACATAGTAATCATCTGGGAAGAAGGAACTCCTGGTCCAGATTAACAGGGTTAATTTTTCTCACATCCTTGACTGGGGAGCAGATTGGTCCATATGCATTATCGAGATGTCCACTGTGATAAGCGTTTGTCAGTGTTGTGTTTAGCGTGTGCGTGCATGTCTGTGTGAGTATTGGATTTTAAGCATACACTATCCTCTAGGGCACATTGTTTGATGGTTGTTAGGATATATGCATACATTTGTAAATATAGTGTATTTGCTCAAGATTATTGTATGATTGGCATAAATGAGTGTATCCATGGCATTAAATTATGTAGTCTTCACCAATGTCAGATGTAGATTACACTGAAGTGCTTAACTTGTCAGTCGGTAATATGTGTGTCCTTGTTTATCTACAGAACAAATAATGTTGTTTATATTTTTTTTTCAAAGTATTTATTATGATTATCACATAATAGGCTTGTTAATATCATGGCACAGACCCATTTTCATTATTTCTGTTTCTGAACAGATCTTTCTTCAGCCATGTCACTAGGGATGGTTTAGAGTAAGTACACTCTAACAGTTACAGAGATCGATGATACAACAAGCTGCAGATATTTACCAAATTTAAGTAACCTCAGAAAACTAGGCTGATTTTTGTACAAATAAGATGATATTTCTTACTTGCAGGAGTGTGGTTTACTTTTTATAATAATTCAAAGAATTCCCTTCTGTAGCAATATATTTTCTTTTTCTTTAAATAATTTATCGAAGTATAATTTGGGTCAGCAGGTAAACTATGTGATTATCCTTTTGATAATACGGGACTGTTTTCCCTATTTTTTATCATCAGGTGTCGGACCAATATAAAACAAATGCAGACATGGCCAAATACATTGACATGATTGATCATACATCCTCCTGTGTTTTACATTTTTATCATCAGGCAACTTTCAAGATGGTTTTCATGTGATAATGATAAAGGCATTATTCCAGACAAAACAAAATGGCTGTTTATCTGATCTCCATGTGAACTCAAGTTGCACATGGTGCGTAATAAAATATCAAGCAGTCAAATTTTGAATCACAACTGCTTTATGAAGAAATGGAGTATGTTTATGAAAACGGAATTAAGCACCTGTTTATGTTAGGAAAAATCATTTTGAGCTCCCAATTATTAAGAAAGGAATGCTGATCTCAAACCAAACTTCCCTGACAATCACCTTAGAGTCAAATGGCTGCTTCATTAAGGGGAGGTGGGGTAGCCTCGTGGTTAAAGCGTCCGCTCATCACGTCAAAGACCCAGGTTCGATTCCCCAAATGGGTACAATGTGTGAAACCGGGTACAATGTGTGAAGCCCATTTGTGATGTCCCCCGCCATGATGTTGCTGGAATATTGCTACAAGCGGCGTAAAACCCAACTCACTCACTTCATTACTTCGTCATTAGTTGTTATCATATGAAAACCAGGGTAATTTATTCATGTTGTTTTCTGCTATGATTTCCTTGTGTTTTGTCATATTTCAACATATTAATGCTGAGACCCATACAGTTCCCAAGGGTCCACGCTGAAAAAAGATTACTGTACTTAATTTAACTTACAGGTAACTAGCCTTTAACTGATTACTTTTTAATATACATGTAATTTGATTGAACAAGATGGGCATAAGTCTTTTATATTATGTGTCCCAGTCCACCCAGCTGTGAATGGGTATCTCATAAGGATGGGAAAGCCGCAATAACTTGTGGCAGCAAGGGTTGTATGTTCCCCAGGGAGCTGAGATTGATAAGCTGTGGCATTGAGATTGACATCCAATGATCGAGGAAAAAAATACCAGCGCCTTGAGCATGTACTAGTGCGTGGATATGTGCGCTATATAAATATCCAATAATAAATAATCATAAATAAATGTATTGTTCATTGAATTTCAATCTCAAAAGGTTTGGGAGGCATGATGTTGAATTTGATGTATATTTGTCTCAGCATGACATGATACTAACTTTATTTGACCAAACGTTTAATATGTAATTCAAGCTTTTGAACAAAATACCAAATGTACAATCAGGGAAGAAATAAACATGTGTTGCATATTGTTCGTGTGTTATTTAAGTCCACAAGATGTAGAAATTACATAATGATGAATAGCTGTGGACTCATGACAACAGCTGCCGAACTGTTGTTTGCCAGCTGTTGACTATGCCTGTTATCGCTTAACTATGAACTTTTACATGTTATTGCCTAACTATGAAACTTCATGTTATTGCCTAACTATGAAACTTCACGTTATTGCCTAACTATGAAACTTTACGTTATTCCCAAATATGAACTTATACATGTTATTGCCTAACTATGAAACTTCACGTTATTGCCTAACTATGAAACTTTACGTTATTGCCTAACTATGAACTTATACATGTTATTGCCTAACTATGCACCTATACGTGTTGTGAGGAATCGATATCAGATTCACTAGTTTTACTGCCTAACATTACTGTCATTTTACACCCAAGAATATCTCCGCAGTTCTGACCCATATATAAATATTGCTCAGTACAAAATGTTTGTACCTAATGTAACTTAACCGTCAAAATCAACTATAATGTTACACAAACTTTGTGCAGAGATATCTGTTGATGGACAGTTAACAGGCGAATATCATATCTCTTCTCCAGTACTGCTCAAGGTCATGCATCCTCGATAATCTCCAGGGTATACATTACGATCACTCTCCCCTATACCCTGGATGCATCCACGACTTGGCCCGATGATTTTATTACCTCCCTTGGCTGGCTTTTTATCCAATCAGGTGTCTACGGAAGTTGAGCGAACCAATCACAACTCACTTTCGCTTTTTAAATTGTCTAGCGGTTTAAACTTGGCAACACAATTGATGCAGAGGTACTCTGAAAGAGGTAGAAGGAGTTCTTTTACATATCTTTTGATAGTTTCAGATCTGTAAATTTGTCTATTATTTCCTAAAAAATCTGAGTGGCGTACAAACCTTCATGACTGCGACCACTATCTTTGTTGACACTGGCAAGCTCGATCGGATGTAACGGCGGCTTAGCTGATTGGCTACTGTGAGAATGCGGATCCAGAGAAGGGAGGTAATATAATTATCGGGCCAAGCCATTGATGCATCCAGGGTATAGTGGAGAGTGATCGTAACGTATACCCTGGACATTATCGAGGATGAAGGTCTTGTAGCCGACAGAATAAGCTGAAATGTCATCAGTGCCTGTGTTTCCCTGCCTGTTTCTGTCTTTAGATGTGGACCACTTGGTCTAATGGATAGTGTGTCTGCTCAGGTCAGAGGTTCCATCCCCAGCTGCACCATTCCAAAACATGGAACTTCTTGATACCCTGCCTTGTGCTCAGCATTAAAGGCTTATACCCGTGAAGGTCCGGGTTAGAATACTGATCTTCAGTAACCCATGCTTGTCGCAAGAGGCGATTAACAGGATCAGGTGGTCAGGCTCGCTGTCTTGGTTGACATATGTCATTGGTTCCCAATTGCGCAGGTCGATGCTCATGCTGTTGATCACTGGATTGTCTTGTCCAGACTATTTACAGACCGCCGCCATATAGCTGGAATATTGCTGATTGCAGCGTAAAACTAAACTCACTCACTCACTCATTAATGGGTTAAAACCAGGACTGGTCGCCCCAGTCAGTTAAACTGCTGCATGGTTTCTCAGAGGAGTAGCACCATAATACTGCGATGCCAATCCTATGTAAGTGCAATATTCTTGAATAATCTGTCAGGTGTATTGTTGACATAGCATATACATTAAGTCTCATAATGATTGGGCTACCCCAGTAGCCTAATGGTTAAAGCATCCGCTCGTCACGCTGAAGACCCAGGTTCGATTCCCCACCTAGGTACAATGTGTGAAACCCATTTCTGGTGTCCCCAGCCATGATRTTGCTGGAATATTGCTAAAGTCGGTGTAAAACCATACTCGCTATCTCATAATAATAGGTACAAACATGTCTGAGGCAAATTCAACAATGCTTGAAATGCAAATCCTTCTCTGGACAAGGGAGGTAACCATTGTATAGAGAAATGATCCGTTAGCTGCAAACACCCTTGGTGTCCTTGAAACCGGATGATATGGACACATGGTTATGCTGTCAACCACTGGTTTGCCTTGCATCATAGATACTCGTAAATGCAACTTCCACTACTGAAAGGCTGTTGCAATACCTAGTTGAACTAGTCATAACGGATCATAATAAGGCATTTGAGTGAGTTTAGTTTTACGCCACTTTTAGCAATATTCAAGCAATATCACATCTAGTAGGACACATGGGTACACATTGTACCCATGTGCGGAATCAAACCTGGGTCTTCGGCGTGACAAGCAAACACTTTAACCACTAAGCTACCCCACCGCCCCTAAGGTATATGGCCAAATATGGGTGATCTTCTCTTTTCTTGAGTAGTATAATCTGAATGCATCACAATCAACATTCATTCATTCTTATTAATCACAACAATCTCTTAAGATACATGAATATTTATTGATAATTATTGTCAATTAATATGTAAAAGTACAATAGTCGGTATAAAGGATACAAAATTTCTAATATTGGTGGAAATATATATAGTCACTAATAAAAATATTTTGATTTGTAAAATTGTTCAACAACACTGGTTAAGTGTTCCATATAGTTGCGTGAGTAGCATCTCCGCAGCATCTACAGGCGTAGTGTGCAGCTAAACATAACCATGTCCGCTATAAATCAACAGCACATTTCATACACTTCTTTCCAAATTTATACAACTATGGCACGTCATGGATAGAAACATATACTCAAAGGCAAAAGTAACTCGTTCTTATACTACTCACAGAATGTTAAGGATCACTCCTTTCTTCCATGTGACTATAGTCAATACTGAATGCCATGTGAGATTAACTATGAAATATGAAAGAATCAGGGGGTCCTTGACTTTTTTTAGCAGTATATTTTCAAACTGAATTTGTAGAAACACATAATCTCATCATTGAAAATGTGTACTTTTGTTTCCGTAACTGAGAGAAATATAAACAACATGTATCACCATGGTCTGCCTTGACACATGGTTTACTCGGTTCACTCCCTTTATTTATTGACTTTTATTAAAATCGGGATGAAATTTACTTGTGCCTTTGAGTGAATTAAGTAAAGGAAATCAAAATGTGATCAAACTTTATATTATCCACAGGGATGACATGGAAGCTTTCAACGGGAGCCGACCGCCTCCGTGGTGTAGTGGTTAGAGCGTCCGCCCGTAGAGCGGAAGGTCGTGGGTTCGATCCCAGACCGCGTCATACCAAAAGACGTTAAAATATGGTACTTGTTGGTTGGTCCCTGCCTGGCGCTCAGCATTAATGGGTACAACAAGGACTGGTCGACTTGGAGTCAGTATAATGTGTCTGAGTGGGGTATTCATGCTTTACTGCGGCATTGTTTCTCAGTGGGCTAGCACTATAAAACCAGCTTCAGTCTGGGCTAGTACAAGCAGCCGCACATACCCAAACACACGCATGCACGTCGTCATATGAGTGAAATATTCTCAAGCACGACGTTAAACCCAATTTCACCTCACCTTACCTTCAACGGGAACCCCTGCCATGTGTTGTAAATAATATTAGAACTGCTTGATTCTGTGCTGGCTACATATTGCAGTGTGACAGACCCATATTACATCCCAACTATAAGCTGTTTATTACACAAACTACTGCCATCCCTGTATATAAGAAATATTTGTTTCATCGAAATTATTATTCAATAGCATTACAAAAACAGTTTACAATGACAAAAACATGTAAGTGAGTTGGGTTTAACACTATGTTGAACAGTATTTCATTTAAACTGTGGCACGTTACCTTAACAAATGATACTCAAAAGGACAGGCCAAAGATGCCATCACTTCAGTAAAACCAGCATACACGGGCATGGCACCAACTAACAAAGGATCATGCAGTGGAACCAGGAAATCATGGACTGACTGACTGAGTTTGCTCTTACTCCGCTTTTAGCAATATTCCAGCAACATCACGGCGGGGGACACCAGAAATGATGTTTCACACACTGTACCCATGTGGGGATTCGAACCCGGGTCTTCAGCGTGACGAGCCAGCGCTTTAACCATTAGGCTACCCCACCGCCCAGGACATCATGGAACCGCTGTACACCAAACTGCAGTGCCTTAACCACTTGGCCATCAGCGCCCCACAAGGACAAAAGAAATACAAAACAAAGATTCCAAATGAATGGAATTTGTCTGAAAATTGTCGGATTTAGGCACTCGTTCATGCAACAACATCATGTAAAAGCATCCGATACCTGATGTGAAGATTCTGAAACCAAAGTTAACGTCACTTGAGAACACCCATTTCCAAACATTCAACTTGGTAGCAGAACCAATTGTATTTTTTGCATTGTTACCATATTTACAGACAATAACAGTAATTAGATAACATGACCTGGAATGTTGTGATAAATTAGATGACTATATACTTTATGGACATGAAACTATTAGAAGATCACCATGCTTGGAGAGATACACATCATGTTTGCCATTTTCCCTTCCATGTCATGTTTAGAGGTGCCAATAAACAGAATAAATATTTAGGTACGATAAGATTCATGTGCATCAAGTTTCTTAAATATAATTTAACTTACAATTCGGAAAGACTTCCGTCCATATACCCCCATAAATTACATTGTGCAAGGCTAACCCTAACCCGATAATTTATGCACAAAGTAATGTTAAAACATGTTTTGTCTTCTGGTCAAATCATATTAACTGAAAATACATACATGTATATCTTTTCCTCATCGTTAAAACTTGGGGGGAATACAGCCAGAAGTCTTACCTACATTTTTTACAGTAAGAAATATTATATCATATACCCTGTATATACTACTCAAAGATTGTTAAGAATCACCCTATGTTCTCCTATCAGTTACGCCATGACAAAGTACCTATAGTAACATGATAACTGGTTGTTCTAGACTTCATGTGAGTAGTATGTATCAACATATTATCAATTGTTATCATTCCAACATAACTTTACAAAAATTCTTATGAAATATTTGTATGGTTGAAACATTTCCAAGAAGTTTTCAGTATCTGAACAAATTTTCCCAATGGAATATGTCTGTATATTTCATTCATGAAGTCAATAGTTACATGTATAGAAAGATTGCACAGTCACCCTAAATATGATATGATAAAATGGTCACAGAATATCCAAGGTTAAAACTTGAAGAAAATGAAGAAAAGGTAAACACTAGTTTGACTGTAACACTTAAACAACAATAGCGTAGAGCTAGGGACGTTCTTCAGTTTCATATCTGTCCAGATCCGACACTATGAACAAGTAAATATTAGACATAATCTCACCAATTATATTGTTATTGGTTGGTTTACTACAGATTTGGCCAATATTCGATGCAGGTGGTTGCAAAAACTAAAACAATCAATCCAAGTAAATTGCAACCGATACTGGTATCAGTGTATGAAATAAGGCCCATCCGACTGCCCGAGACGGGTTAGATTTCAGGCAGATGGTCTAGATTTACAGCTAGCCAGCCCGATGATTGGGTAAAAAGTGAGATGTTATATACATCTGAGTCATATCTTGGTGTCTGGTCTGGTTAAATCCGTTTTGGACTGGTAACATTTTGAAGTTACCAGCCCTGATGTCTGGCTGGGGTTTGGCTTATTTCATACACTTCTGGTATTTTCCACTGCAGGAAAACATTCCTGGGATAATACCAAACTGTCAAACAATCAGCCACCAACCAACAGTTAAAAGTCATTTTAGTTGGGTTTTATGGCAGAAATTATCTTCTTTTCTTTTGTCAGTTGGACTTGTAGAATGAAACTATTTGATAATGACTTAAAGGTGGGATTTCCTGAAACCCAAGATAACATAAATTCACAAGAGTCAAATACAATTTCGCCCTACACTTAGCGTCATAACAGCTACATGACAAAGTCCTGTAGATAATTGAGTATGGTTCAGACAATCTAGTGATTGACGTCATGAGCATCAATTTACACAATAGGGGTACAATGACATGAACCAACCCAGTAAACATGCCTACTGGTATTTGTCTACAGGCCCAGCAGTGTATCAGTTTCGGAATATATTATCTCCACAAAGGAGTGTTCACTCAAACCAAGCAGTTTGTTCTAAACATAACAGTAAATACTATATTTTCAGCAGTGAGTTGCCATGGTTATATGGTTACAACAACTGGCATTATATAAGTTTCTGGGGCACAACAGCTATATCACATCAGCTTCAGGTAATTCCACATATAAGGCTGGCTATAAATAGTTACATCTCCATCTATGCATATGCCCTGTGAATACTTCAAAGCTGAAGGAGTATTTAAGCTGATTATTATGCATAAACCAAACAGTAAATATTTACATGTACTCAAACAGCATCAAGGTCCGTATTTGACAATGCAACCACAGGAATCTGGGGGACTGCAATTATACACTTTATATACGGTCAATACCTGGTTCAATGGACCCGAAAAGAGAGTCTGTGGATGAGGTCTGATATCTGTACTGGGTGAGATTTATTTTAGCCATTATCACAAACCAACAGAAATGTTTATAGGTTTTTTGCTCAACATCATAATTCCACATTTGCATCACCTCAGAATTATTAAGACGATTGTGAAAAAGGAGCTAGGCTCCAGTTAACTAGCATCCAAAACAATTCATTGAGTCATTCAAAATGTTATTTAAGTCTGCTGATTTACAATGCCAAGAAATTAATATTCAATGCCTGGCAAATATTCAGAAACAATGTCGGAACAGGTCTGGACAAAAACGAATACTGGTAGCAATCTGATTATCTTAAGGTGCTAGGCATGGGAGTTATGTCTACCTTAGAACTAAAACATATCACTTTGTTGCATGCTCCCCATTACATTTAAGTGGTACTCCTTTGCTGCAATACTGCATATATATTAAACTACGAACAAATGACTGACATGGGTAAAGTTTATAATACTCAAGCAAGAGACTATGCCAGGAGCATCCTGCATCTGAGACAAGTCTGTACTGTTGTGTCACCTGATCTGTACGCACAAACACATTCATTAGGGATTGTAATCTACAGGTCTCCCACCAAAACAATAACATATTTGCCGTTTTATGAGCTAGTGATGGCTATTGATAAAGATCAAAGTGATCGATAATCGTTAACTAAATATTGACTGATTATCGATAAATATCGGAGAAGTAACTTTGAGCAAAAATGCCAAAAAATGTCAGAAAGTAATGAATATATTCCACACTATTGGTGAGCATGGACATGTCTATGCATGGGTTATTAACAAAACAAC
>VKKT01001050.1:71418-85353 GCA_008038995.1 Haliotis laevigata
CCAGAATAACAAGAAGAGACAAGCATGGTGTACTGGGGTTCTACTCTGCCCAGAATAACAAGAAGAGACAAACATGGTGTACTGAGTGAGTGAATTTAGTTTTGCGCCACACTCAGCAATATTCCAGCTATATGGCTGCGATCTGTAAATAATCGAGTCTGGACTAGACAAGCCGGTAAACAACAGCATGAGCTTCGATCTACGCAGTTGGGATACGATGACATGTGTCAACCAAGAAAGCGAGCGTCACCATCCGATCCCGTTAGTCGCCTCTTACTTTAAGCATGGGTTACTGAAGATCAATTCTAACCCGGATCTTCACGGGCGGTTTCCTCCGTATTTGATAGTGATTCATTAACACATGCTATTTGTCGAAAGCGTACCAAGAACTCAAACTTCTATAAAAATCTACAAAAGGAGATTTCGTAATGATTATGGAAATGATTTGTCGTTTTTAGACACATCTGAAGTTTCATTCGTCAGGTTTTACATTTTAATCTGACGAGAAAGTTAATGACGAAAAATGTTCTGTTGAATTTGTCTCTGAACATTCCTCGGCACAAGTAATTCCTGCTAAACAGACATTTCTGATCGCATGCATTGGTTAGGTTTAAAACGTCTTGGTACTAATTTGATTTGGCTGTTTCTAATGGTATCACCTTTATGGATGGTTTGGGTTTTCATTAATCTCCAGCTCATAGTAGTGGAATGTCCTGACAAGACAAGCAAACAAGTCCAAGAGCTTGTCAGAGAATTAGATATTCCAAAGCGCTCCTGTCATTTGTTACCGTTTTTGGTTACTTGAACGGAAAAGGTGCCAAAGAGTTGACATTAAATCAAGTACGGAATCACGCTGGGGCCGAAATGATATTGTAAGAGTGGCCTTTGTGTTGTTATAAAAGTCATCAGCGTTGCCGAATATTGAGCAGTTAATAATTTACGTAATGGAGCGGTGCTTGAAAAGGATAAAATCATATTGATCTTACAATTGAATAATTTTAAATATCTGACACATTGTAAAATCGAGCAAAATCCGGAAGGGTTCAGAAGATTTATGTAACTGTGGACTCTTAAACAGACAACAAATCTTGGAACAAAAACAATCCGATACATAATCTTGTGATTTCCGAAAAAAATCACTTCCCGTTTCCGTTCCCGAGCTGGTATAAAAAGTCACAGCCTTTTTTCGTTAATACTATAGTATTAAGGTTTCGAATCCTACTTTCAATTGGTTATATTATAATGGATTATCGCTACCAAACCACTGACTATTAGTTTCTGCGTAATTCAAAGTGCATGAGACAATGTACGCATCATCACAGTCATCCCCGTTTCTAATTAACTCGCTCACTCCATCCTTATCGCCAGGACAATGACCGGATAGGTTCATCTAAATGGCTTATCTTTGTGTATCGGACTAGGTACATGTTTGGAACGGGTGGTCAAGATGGCCGACGTGGTTTATTGCTTGTGACTGCACTCCATGCGTCTTGAAAACTCAACCATGTAGTCTTGGTTATTTATAGCTGCTCGCTGCATATAACAAAAGAGAATCACGTGTTGTTGAACACTTTTGTGTCGAACTTTAATTCTTACGGTTGACTCGATATATTTCGGCGTATTCTGTACTAAATCATTATGTATCGAAGAAGATCCGGGACAGAAATGATCTTCAGTAACCCTTGCTTGTCGTTAAAGTATCGGGATCGGGTGGTCAGGCTCGCTGACTTGGTTGACACGTCATCGTATTCCAATTGCAAAGATCGATGCTTATACTGTTGATCACTGGATTGTCTGGTCCAGACTGGATTATTTACAGACATCTCCATATAGCTGGAATATTGCTGAGTGAGTCGTAAAACTAGACTCGCTCACTCACTCCCTTCAACTTCGAAACAACAGCTCATGACTGTAGATACATTAAATTTTGGTGATCAGCTGTACCGCAATGTGTTTAACTCTTGTGAACACATCATTAGGTCAGTAAGACCTCATTCAACAACCTCGAAAGCAAATGAGAATGCCCTCATCATAAACAATAACAACAAGAACCGCAAAATATAGGTGAATATTTAAATCGGAATCGAAAAGGGAATTTTGAATTATGGAAACCATATACTGTGGATTAGAGTGAGTGAGTGAGGAAATATTGCTTCGCGCCATGCCAGCAATGTTGCATCTATTCAGATGGATTGATGACGCGATATTTTAAAACTAGAAGGGTAAATGTAATCTGTGACTGGCTGCTAAGATGTGATTGGTTGAAGTAGTAAAGTTAAATGTGAATAGTAGCAATAATACGACACGATGTAAATTATAGAATTTAGGTAAGGTGTGAATAGTAGACGTCATTAGGCGAAATCTTAATAGTAGAGATAAGCACGGTATAATGCATGTGTCAATTGACGAACTTGGGTAAAATATGAATCGTAGAAACAAATAATGTAAGAAGTGAATAGTAGAAAAAATAAGGTAAGACGGGAAAAGTAGAAACTTCAGGTGAGACGTGAATAGTAGAAAGATATACTTAATGTAAGATGTGAATAGTAGAAACGGAGGTTGAGATGGGAATTGTGGACAAGTAAGGTAAGATGGGAACAGTAGAAAAGTAAGGAAAATGTATAAAAGTAAGGTGAGATGTAGAAAAGTAAGGTGAGCTGTATAAAAGTAAGGTGAGATGTAAAAAGGTAAGGTGAGATGTAGAAAAGTAAGGTGAGATGTAGAAAAGTAAGTTGAGATGGAGAAAAGTAAGGTGAGATGTAAAAAAGTAAGGTGAGATGTAGAAAGGTGAGATGTAAAAAAGTAAGGTGAGATGTAAAAAAGTAAGGTGAGATGTAGAAAGGTAAGGTGAGATGTAGAAAAGTAAAGTGAGATGGAGAGAAGTAAGGTGAGATGGAAAAAGTAAGGTGAGATGGAGAAAAGTAAGGTGAGATGTAAAAAAGTAAGGTGAGATAGAGAAAAGTAAGGTGAGATGGAGAAGTGGAAAAGTAAGGTAAGAAATAGAACAATAAGGTCAGATGGGAATAGAAGAAAATAAGGTAAGACGAAGAAAAATAAGGAAAATATCGGGTGAGAGATGGATAGATTGAAACTGCTGAGAATATGGAAGAATTGGTGAAAAATATATATGTTATGGACATATTTGCATTGCTAAAACATGCATGTAACTCTTCATTTGTCCCTTGTAATTCCTTCGTGTTTGAATTCCCTGACACCACGTTTGAAGGGTTCATGTAGGAGCATTGAACTCGTCCCCGGTAAACCGGAAAAGATTTAATAGTACAGTGTACTCATTCGTCAATGTAAAACTTTTGCAATAATTGTTTTCTTCTTTTTTTTTGGTCATTTTCACGATCTGTTGCCGCCAACTCTAGTAGTTTTACTGCCGTAAGAAAATAACAAAGCGATTTTCATTTCGACCTCTAAAAATCGGAAAACAAAAATTTAAGAGTTAATCTCATGAAGCTTTCTTCAACTGCCAACATGTGAAACACAGATTTCGGAAAAGTTGTGGGTTGACAACTGCTTCCGATGCTTGGCAAATAGTTTTATAAAACATGTGTTCGGTAATCTTTGCTTCCTGCTAAGACTAACCTCATACTACAATCCACGAGCGGTACAACAGAGAGATTGTGTTGCCTTAATAAAAAAAAATGACAACATCTTATCTGGATACAAACCTGGATATAAAGCAGGTACATACTAGAACATCTCAAGTAACGTGTCAACATAGCTAATTCATTGTGCATGTTCGCATAATATCTTTTCCTAACACAGAATAATCATCTACTCTAGCTGAGTGAATCATCTTGTCTCAAAACGTATGTTTAGTTTCAAGACATTTTTATTTGCTTACAATCCAAGCAATTCATTTCCTTTGTCCGTTAGATGCATTAATGCGGTGGCAGAAATGTTACTGCGCTTCCGCGAATATTTCAATTTGTCCGTCAACGTTTTAAGTGATAGGATTGTGATTTTACTTAAACGCGAGCGTGAAGCAATTACGTTTTTATCACATTTCACGAGTAGTCAATGCATTTCGTCGCAATTTTCAATTTCCAATTCCTGTCTCTGAATCAATATGTAAGCTGTATGACTCAAGATTTTTGTACTGTTATAATTTCGATTTCGTTACAAGTAAACGTGGTTTCTAAACAGCTGATTGCGCCCGAAGAAATAGCGTGGATTTATGACAGAATGAGACATGTTTTCACTCCGTACTTGGGATTAGAGCTGGAAGGAAGTGTGAATGTACCTTACCTGGAACTGTGTTCAGTCATATATTTGACTAGAGAGAAAGAGAGAGAGAAAAATAAAATCGGGAAAGAGAGGTGCAGACAGACAGAGGGATTGAGAAGGTTGATCATTTATCTCTCTCAATGGAAACCGGTGGTCTGTCGACTATTGGTCATGGGAAGGAGTCGGGGGCGGGGGATTTTGGGTGGGAGTGAGCTCTGATAATTGTGAAAATACATTGACGTACAACAGAGAGCACACGGGTGGTGCTTTGGGGTTGTTTAATAAGCTCGACATCAATATTTTGTATTGTTTTGTTTTTCAATTCCAACTCACAAAGATTCACTGGTAGTCAATTGAAGGCCATAAGTAGAACAGCTTTTAAAAATCGCGATATTTTAATCGCTGGCTCATGTAAAGCGCCACAGTCGATTGAGATAGTCATTGGTATACCTGTCAAAGTGCCAAGATTAGCAGGAGTGGAGCGAGAACGGGCGACAGAAATGTCACTGATTAGGGTCATAATGGTCAGACATCTGGCAGTCACAGAACTGAAAAAGTGACCACCCCGCAAGGTGACCATCACCTGCACAACCAGGTGCTTAAAAGCCATCATCAGCTTCAACAGCGGCGGGTCACTGCATCAGCAGGAACACAGTGATGTACTTGGAATTGGCAAAGTCGCAAATTTGGTTTGATATCTGTGTTGTGTTTGCAACATGTCCATAATGAGTGTGTACTCTTATACGAAAGTATATCTTTTGGCGGCTTCTAGAGCAGGATGACAGAGAAGGAGCGTAAATATCTCACATTGAATTTTTGATCCAACACTTAAATATCAAGCTTAGAGCAACATTGGAGCTGTAACTTGTCTGGGACCGTTTTGAACAGATCAGGGATGGACCAAACCGTAATTAATTTTTATACAACGATTACTGGGTATTTTAACTGTTCCACAAAATGTATAAAAGATGAGAATCCGCACGTCTCTTCCTATACAGCAGTTGGTGTTGATTAAATACACATCAGTCTTACATATCCATAAATAAACACGTGGTGGGATACCTCGTAATTGGCCCAGTAATCTCCTTTGTGTTCGTGAGACTGATGTCACTCAGCACGGACTCTCAGCTCACTGATGTTGATAAACCAGTCCGAATCAGAAACTAGTTTCAAATGCGATCACAAAAAAAATCACTGCTATCAAATGTTCATAAATATTCATTACATTGCCTTGATTGGCTGATCAGAGCAACAACATATTGCTCGGGTCCCTCGGCTATATGGGGTTAATTGTGGCTGTTCGTCAAATTACAACACCGGAATACACAATGACATCACATGGTCTTATGCATGGATATTGCAGAGTGAGTGTGATTGTGAGAGAAGGGGCCTTCAGGTAGACATGTGGTTTTCCTCCACTGGGTATTATATTGTCATTATTCGGCATTAAATACATGTTGATAAACCGTTAGTCCGACAAAGAATCTCTCATTGCTACTGCGTAAACAGGCGATCAAGTATGCTGTGCTGCCTCAGCTTGCTAGGTGGAGTTACCTCCCTTAGCGTTGCCGTGACAATTGGTTGGGTTGGGTTCCAGAGTCACATGATTATGATCCATGGTTTGTCATCATGATTCCAGTGATCGCGTGTGTCTAATTCACTAGAGGCCTCACCCTATCGCACTTGTGCGACTGGGTATTGTTTAATGAAAATTCCAAGAGGTGGCCCACGTAGGCCAGTGGTTAAAGCGTTCAGTCATCACGCTGTAGAACCCGCGTTCGACATAGCTACAGTGTGTGAAGCCAATTTTTGGTGACCACTTCTGTGATATTGTAGGAATATTGTTAAAAACCATACCCTCTAACACCAAGTTAACTCCCATAATTAACAAAAAATGGTGTCAAATAATGCAAAAAATAAATTAATAGTTCCCAGGTTCGATTCCAGGAATACACTCCACTGACACTCTTGTTAATACAGTAGGCTGCAGAGTTGGGGAGTCCGGCATGTTCAGGGTGATTTCGATATGACAGAGCTTTGTGGGAGAAGTCCTATCCGCTGTCTGCCCTGTGTGGAAAGACCCGTGAAGATCCAGGATAGAATTATGTACTCCGAAAGCAATGCGGATCCGGCCCCTGTTTTGTTCTTACCCGTGAAGATCCGGGATAAGATTGTTCTTCCGCAGTTCATGATTATGGTAAGAGGTGAATAACGGGATCGGGTAGTACTCACTGACTTGGTCGACACATGTCATCGTATCCCAATTGCGTATCGATGCTCTTGCTGTTGATCACTGGATTGTCTGATACAGACTCGATTATTTACCGACCGCCGCTAACAGCTGGAATATTGCTCAGTGCTCTGTTTGGCGTCAAGCAAGCAAGCATCCCGTGTAGAAATGCTAAGGACCCTGAACTGATGATGAGCCTAACCAACATGATTGAGCGCGGATCACCAGGATCCTCTTTGCTGCATTCATTGCATTTGATGACCTCATCGGTCAACTTCTTATTTTTGTATTTTGAGACAGACATAGTTTCTCCTTCTTACTCCAATTTGGAGCTTTACTGAATTCCAGAAAGGCCATTAAGATTTTACGACACATTTAGCCTTCGCGAACTTGAAACATCCACGTTTGAGCCTTACCCCGTGTTCGCTTATCAATCAACTAATTCCAAGATTTTAGATTTAGTCATGAAGAAAATATCCCCTTTCTGCTCAATTTAGAACAACGTGATTGAAGAGGAAAGGTGTTCTGGTCTCAGCGAGAGACGCGTGTAAGATTGCCGTTTAATGTTCTTGAAGAACCATCCTTCGGCTCCGCCCTTGTCCGAACCCATTCTCCCATACAAAGAATAAACCCTTTTTGCATGAGATTACGTTTGCATGTTGAAAGATCAAATGGCCCCGTGACATGATGAAAATGTAATACTATTATATCACCTTTTGACGAATTGTTTCCAGAAATCCAGTCAATTTGTTCAACACAAATGGCAAATGGAAAGGAAAACTAAACACTGTAAAACGCCATTGATTGAGATTATCTTTAGAGAAAAAATCGGGTGTATCAATTTACATTCAAGATGGGTTATGTAGTGCTTGAAGCAGGAGAGATCAGATATTAAATATATTTTATTGAACGTTTTCTTTTGATGGTATAATTTATTTTTCTAACTTGCAGTATTCGAATGAGCGGAACAAGAGGTAGGGTGGGTGGAAATATCGGTGGAGAATGGCAGAGAAAGAGAGAGAGAGACATATACAAAGGAGAGACAGATAAAATAACCAAGTTGGGCTGTCCATCAGAGAAACAATATTCAGATATTACGTTAGCTGAAATGGGCTTCACACATTGTACCCAAGTAGAGAATCGAACCCAGGTCTTCGGCGTTACGAGCGACGCTTTAACCACTAGACTACCCCATCGCCCGCGCAAGACTACTAAAAGTTCAAGTCGTATGACCTCCCTTTTAATCGTTGTTTATCGCCCTCAGAAATATGGTCTGGAAACAATTTGAGCTTGAGCTACACAGTCCATCGATTGACATCAATTGGCCAATTGGGATACAATGATTCCCATCAACCTTACCACCCGATGCCGTTTGTTGAATCTTACGACAAACATGTTTTGCTGAAGACCAGTTCTACCCTAGTTCGTCACCGGGACAATCAAAGTGTAGCCGGTCTAGATATCGCTGTTGGGGCTATATATCACCGACAGGTTCAACTAACACCGTTTACAACAGTCATACAAAGATGAAATCGGGGGAGCGTCTCCTTCAAATACAATCCCATATCAAACAAGCGACTGTGACAACGGTGACACTCCATGCTCTTCCCTTCGGCACAGCCATTCACAGACTGCACTTCTACAACACGCTTTCATACTGATGTCTGAAAATGACGGTCTCAAATTTACTCGCAGTCTGGTAAGAAATAAATCATGTCAACACAAGCCCTTGCCGATATATGTGTACTTAATTGCACTCAATAAACACCCGTTTCTCCTACTGGAGCAAAACAGTTCAAATTGGGGTTCATTAGAAGAATTCCAGACCATTATTGCAAAAGATAATATAAGTGGTGCAATCGCTTATAAACAGACATCAATACACAGATATCTCCAGAACGTTGTACTGGACAGTATCAACGTACCGGTGATGCCTTATAAGGACTTCTTGTAGCAATGAAGGCACTCTGTTTCGTCAGGAAACACGTCAGTCTCGTATTTATAGAGCATGTTGTTCCACAAGTGTCTGAGCCATGGGAGGACGAGTGACAATGGTTCCGGCTCATCACAGCCATTTCATCGCCTCTCAGACATCTATCCGCCATGGTAATTGTCCTCGTCATGACCCCAGATAATGGCACCATCTCCTCGCCACAAATAGACCCCTATCACGACGTCTTCTGAGTGTTCAAATATTTCCTCATGACATACAGCTCTATAATCAATCCTTAGTCGGGGCTGTTTGGGGAAACGTACTAGATATTTGCCCACTTAAGGACATGCGACTCCTGACACAGACACGGCTGCTGAAGATATTGAGGGTAATAGTGATGTAAACTGTTCCGACATCGTCTGGTTGCTGCCATTCATTCTACTTTTACCAATGAAATACGTTAAGTTCGGATCCACTGTAATACCAACACACGTTTATTATTGAACGATAGCCTGTTTCAGATCGTATAGTACCATGTTTGTGATACATGACAATCAAGATCATTCCCAGGTTAGAATGGGTGTCGTCTTACACATTCATGTAAGACAAAGTAGATCCAGCGGTCAGGCTTGGGCGTTTGGTTGATGGCTTGTCTTCTCGTTTCGTTGCTGACGGCATGAATCTGTTACAGACTGGATTCCGTACAAGACGTTATATTACCTGAATACTACCTAAACATCGCCCACAAGTCATTTGAATAACATGTTAGCATATATAATATGAATGGTTATTTTCCTGCCATAAATTGTATTATGCTTTAGTTTTGTATCCTTTAAGCATGCATTGACAATAATATGACAAATGCATTAGAAATGTTTTGTCCAACTTCCATCTAACTCACCATTTACATATATACCAACCACAGACATTATGGAAGCATATGCATTGGAGTGCATAGAATCCAACACATCCGAGGAAATAAGTACAATAACTACTGGCAACAAGAAAGTGTAACTTGAAAATTGGATTCGAGCAAAACATTACAAATGTTATCAAAACGTTACCAGGCTGAAAACAGTCTCCGAAACGCTGTGAATGTCATGGCCCAAAGCGGAACTATATACACTACCATCGACAGACTATTTCCTGCTGTTGTATATTATGCAACCATCATACTTGGATGTACACTGTCTGTGTATATGGAATTACTAAAACAGACAGAGACTTTGGCTGTGATGAAAACGTATTGTGTATCTCATAAGGTTGATAATGGTAAAAATCTTGGCACGATATGGTTGAAGTTTAGTTTATGGTGAACAAACGAACAGCAAAACTGGACATAAAAATATATTTCAGAATGTTATTACATATTAATGAGCATGGAGTGTTACCAAAGAGAAAGATGACCTGCAAATAATAATATATTGAGCATTAGTGATGCTTCTGCGAACTAAATTAGTTAGTTGCCATTAATATAAACCGCATTAAGTACTTTTTATCTAAATATCAGTTTTCCTAACTTCTTCAGCAGAATAGGCCTTGCACTTGGTAACGACAGATATTGTCCATGTTAGCCTATCATGTAACGGTTAATGAAACATACACTTCTCCCTTTACAGAGTGTTGTTCCAAGCAAGGATATCATCAGTAATCACCCGCTACAATCCGTGCATACTCCGTAGGGAAAACCTAATGTGCATCACGCCTTCTAGCCGTTACTGCGCAACACTGCTGCATCGCAACACTGATTGCAATACAACCGGCTTCATGCTTTTCCATGCCGGTGAACTGACTGATCTCGTAATATAATATTCAATCAGATAACTCAGTCGTCCTTGAAATGCCAACTTGCGCAATATTGTTTGGTGTGCATTTACGCTGCAAAACATACAGCACCTATTTGTGCTGAATGACCTTTTGTTTGGCACGTAAGTTTTGTAATGAATATGTCGTCAAACTTTCATTCTTTATGAAATAATGTAAAACTACGGTCCGTTGCTGATAATGTTTTGATCCATAGTGGACCAATGAACCATTTAGTGTTGTTTTTCAAACGCTACTGTAGTACGTCTTATTTCATGATTAACATTTCCGTAACTACGTCTGTATCGAACATATGCGTATAGCGAAGTGACGGATATACCGAACTCTTTTGGCTCCGTCCACTTGCTGTATAGTTAGTGGAAATGGGTACAATGAACTACGGATAACACGAATAGAATAAGTGATCCGTTTGAGTTCGTGATAGAAGTTGTTTGCTGTGTAAACTAAGGTAAACCCCCATCAAGCTGCCCATCCTGATGTGATTGCCTCCATAGGCTGTTTCTTTGCAAAACGCCAGTTCCACCTACGACATAAGCCCAACAATCTACTGTGTATCTTAGGATTTCGTGTTTTTTATGCACAAGTATTTCAGTCCGCTGCATGAGACGTAGATGTGAAAGATGCTTGTGAAGACTAAGATGTGTCTACGACGTGTAATTCCCCCTATAGAGCGGCTGATCCTGCTGTAGCTCGCGGCTCACGGGGAATACCTTTCTCCTCACGGACACTCATGCTTCGTTGTAAACACTTAGGTTCAGTTTCAAACTAGGTGTGCAGAAAAGTGTTACTTTGATCGACATTGGCCGTCTAAGCGCATCTCCGCTGTGGATTTAAACACTGGCTTTATTTTCTATTACAACATTCGCAGACAAACCCATCTCCTCGACATCTTCCCTTGTCCTAAAGGCATTTTAAAGGTTCAAACAGAGAGCAAAAGGTGAAGGTCACCGCTGATGTGTTTGCGTTGACTGCAAATGGCTTACTTCCTTTTGTATCTCTTACAGGGATGTTATATGCAGTCTCTTGATGACAATTTGTTTTCATAGAAAACACTGGCGCTATCGCGATCAATCTTAACCAACCAGTGACTATTTCTGTAGCCCAGTGTGTGAAATTTAAACACCAAGACTATCACGCCTTGCTATGAAACCGTCGTTAATTCGATGTCTATTCGCAGTCTAAATACTTTCCCATTGTATATTAAGTGTGTGTAAGGGGAACGGGATGACTGTGTTTGTTGACACAATATTGACCTGGTTGATGGTTGTGATACCCGAGAAGATTAAGTGGATACCAAGGCTAAACCACCATTGTGCATTTGTTCCAGCTGTGTTTAATATGTCCTCTGATGATATTCGGACAATGGTTATAAAAATGAAAGGATGTGTAAACTTATCATATACATCCATGCTTCAGCTCACGACAAACAGAATCGGGTGGTTAGGCTCGCGGACGTGGTTGATCAACGCATGCCACTTGCAGGACCTTTCTGTTCTTTTCGTTTGGTACCTTCATCATTTTCTGTGACCCATTCAAACAGTTATCACAACTGTTTTTCCTTAAACGCCAAAGGGGCAAATAATCGAGACTGCTTGTACTGTAAAGTTTATGTTTGATATTAACTGCCAAACCTTATTAGTACGGACATTTGGTGATATAAACAATTCCATCAGTCGCATCAGTGTCCGGATTAAAGAGATATATACAATTCATTCCAAACCTGATATGTAGCATACTGTTAGGGCTTAAGGCTGTAGGGTAGGCAACTCAGCTACCTCTCGTTGGTGTATCAGAATCATACGCCCAATTCCGAGATTCTCTCTGAGTACGATACTTTATTTGTCAGCACGATTCGGGCCTCCTCATCACGCTAACTCGGCATGCTTTAACGGGAATACTGTAGTAAGTAGAGTAAAAACAAGTTCATGCACTGGACACATTGGTGAAGCGAGCTGCAGATCCCCTACGTCCATATCCAGATACAGTAACCTTGTCTCAACCTTGTTTCAGAGTATAACAATGCCGTTTCGTTTGCTTGATATAAAATGCCATTGATTCATTACACACCTTCCATCGAGCTGCGTGTGAAAATATATTGAATAATGAATGACCATTCATGTCCAATGGCTAGGGTCACTATAGTTCAGATAGTGGTGTGGCGTCAGTTTCATGCTTGACCATGGGATATTTTCACAGGTAATTGGGAGACCGTTCCACCGATGCTGTACTGTTGCTCGTCACTGAGGAATCGATCTATCCTCTACCATCAAATAGATGAGTGTGAATATAAATGTATTATTAATCTATGTCTTAATTGTTTTTTTTGTGGCACTGAGTGCAAGATCCTCTCTTGTACAGCTTGGCCACCTGATGCATGTTTCGCAAAATAATCAGTATGTTGATGCGTTTCCTTGTTGTGTATTCCCGCTCCCAGCACTATTTCAGCTGTTTCTGAACGGTGTGTTAGTTTAGTTTAACCATATTTATTCACAAAGTGAAAAGGATCGGGGAGTATCCGAACCAAGTCAAGACAATCACGTGACTGGAAGATCGACAGTTCAGGGACCAAATATTATAACGCAAACGGTGAATAAATAGAAAACTACTGGAATCGTTTGATTTTCTAATACACTGTGGACATTTTTTAATATAATTTCATGTTTATGATTTGTCAGGTCTGCAATGCCGTTTAAAAAACCAGTGAGTGAGTTTAATTTTACGCCGCACTCAGCAATATTCCAGTTATATGGCGGCGGTCTGTAAATAATTGTGTCTGGACAAGACAACCCAGTGATCAACAGCATGAGCATCGATCTACGCAAATTTGCGTTGCTTAAGGTTCCTGCTAACTCGGACCTTCACGGGTGTTTAAAGTAACAGATAACGTAATCACATAATTAATCACAGACTTCTTGAATAGCTTAATACTTGACCGAAAATTTCTTTATTGATTGTGAAATAAGCGTTCTAAGAAATAATAATGAGCATTTGCGCACGGCTTAACATATGCGCAGTATGGACCTGTGATTAGCCCACATATGTACAGATCGTAGCTCAATCTGCTACCTCTATGACGTATTTGAGTAGGGTGGGGTGGGGTGTCATTGATTTTGTACATGACATGCAGGGGGTTCACTTATTTTGTACATAAATTTTAGGTGTGGACCAGACAATCACGTGACTGGCATTATGCGCACCGTTCTGCATATACACATGRTGATATGATAATAACATACATGCATGAGGTCAGCTAGTCTGACCATCGGGTTTCTTAAGTCGCCTCTTCTGATGGTAATATCGGATCTTCAAGGGGATAATCAATATGCTTTTGTTTAGAAACATATCGCTATCGGTGTTGTGTTGTTTGTGGAACATGGCAATACGCCGAATACCTTTCATAGTCATAATATGTGTACATTTGTATTTGCAAGAATTACAGGAGATGCAGGGTGTGGTGCAGTTAATAAGAGGTTCCTATCAGTTCTTCCCCCAGCCATTCTATCATCTGATACCAAACTCTCTCATTGCGTCAAGATAGTCACAGAGATGATTTATTGACGTGATTTGTTCTCGATGAACACAATTTAACAACATGTGAGCATTATATAGGCAGAATCCACACAATTAATTCGGCTCATTCATTGCCTGATTTATAATAATAATAAATAATATGTGTATTTATAATGCGCTGAATTCCACACATAAGGCA
>VKKT01001050.1:86517-126588 GCA_008038995.1 Haliotis laevigata
AGAGTGTCAAAAGCGGCTGACAGGTCAAGAAGTACAAGTAGGACAATCTTTCCGCTGTCAACCGAGCAAAGCAAATCATTCGTGGCACGAATGAGTGCCGTTTCCGTGCTATGACGTGGTCTATAAGCAGACTGGAASTTTTCCATAAGTCCGTGCGCTCTAAGATGGGAGTTCACTCTCACCTTCACACCTTCAATTGACCAGGACTTTCATCATAAGAGCAATTCACAAGTATATTGTGTGACATGTGAGAATAGTTTTGGAAGTAATAAATTTCAGTGTAAATTTCAGGTGTTCTAAAAAAAAGTGAGAATCCTCTATTCCGCAGCATCACCAATTTTCTGACGAATAAAGTCACAATCCCATTATTCAAAGAACAAATAGCAAAGTACTGAAAATTTATTCGTTTTCGTCGAATTCGTGGACGCCATTATTCATAGACATATTACAATTTCAAATACATTTATGACTTGGTATATCTTATAAAGAATTCATTTCTGGTGTCCCCCGCCGTGACATTGCTGGAATATTGCTAAAAGCGGCGTAAAACTAAACTCAGTCAGTCAGTCTGTATAAAGAACTCTCCTATCCTTGATATTATGTATATGATATATTGCCAATCATTGTTAAGACATACATCTCCCAATTGCGTAAATCGATGCTCATGGTGTTCATCACTGGATCGTCTGGTCCAGACTCGATTATTTACTGACCGCCGCCATATAGTTGGAATATTGCTGAGTACGCCGTTAAACAACAAACAAACATAAGACGCACAGTTGCCTGTTGAAATCAGTAGAATGCAGTGTTTGTAAAATTGTTCAGATATCGATTGTGAAAATATACAGAATTCATTTGAATGTATTTTTTACATATCAACAATGTGTTGGTATATCTTGGCACACGTGTTCCCGTCATTAGAGGTCTGTATCTTTTTCCTCTACTTGTGTAAACTGTGCTGCTTAATGCTGAGACGGAAATTGTGATTTTCATCCCCGGGCCGTGTACCGTGAGAACAATGCAAGTGTCGTTTTTGCTCTATGTCTCTCCAGGCGTAGATGACATTACTATCAGCAACACATGTGTGTGTCTCATGATGCTATTTTCGTTTTTTATTTTCATGAAACACAATCTCAAGTGAATCGAGTTATCTGTTGACGTCTTTGTATCAAGTGTTTTAGTTGTGACCCACATGGAGTGTTGCCTGCTTGCTCTGTGACAGGAGGCTAACGATGTTGCTATCACATTAGCATCGTAGTGTACGTTTATGTCGAGAGTGATCACATCACGAAGGTTGCAGTGGCCCCCATCTTACACACAAATTCCTTCACTGAATCATTTTGTCTATTACATTATTCATCAGTTTGCTGGACAGGATTTCGTAACAAGCTTGGTGTATTAAGAGTGTAAATATATATTTGCACGAGACACCGACGTGAACGATGTGTTAAGGTCATTTTGGAACGTTGTTCTCGAACCGTGAGTGATGCTTGATAATGTCAATCGAGATTTATTACACTCTGCCAACCAGTACTTTCACCAGAAATTAAAAAAAATATATCCTTAATACAAATGAGTGTTGGGAAGTAATTCATTGAATAGATAAAAAAAATGACCTCACAGGCGGTCAACACGTAATGCATCAATTGTCTGACCACCGATATGAAGTGTTTCAGGTTTTTTGCCCAATGGCTTCAAGACAAATTTTAGAAGATGATGAATTTTAGCTTATGCATTCTGTTAACACCATCTAGTAAAGTGTTAATCTAGCATCTGCTCGGATAGGTTCGAACCTCAGGGACCCGTGAAGATTCGGGTTAGAATTGATCTTCACTAATCCATGCTTGTCGTAGGAGGTGACTAACGGGATCGGGTGGTCAGGCTCGATGACTTGGTTGACACGTCATCGTATCCCAATTGCGTGGATCGATGCTTATGCTGTTGATCACCGGATTGTCTGGTCCAGGCTCGATTATTTACAGACCGCGGTCATATAGCTGGAATATTGCTGAGTGCGCCGTAAAACTAAACTCAGTCACTCGAACCTCATGGCTTGTCACACCAAAAGAGWTAAAGATGGTACTTGTTGTTTCCTCGCCTGGCGTTCGGCATTGGTATAAAAAGTACCTCACATGCTTAGGATGTCATGACTGCGTTGGGCATTCATGATATACTGAGGCATGGTATCTATTAGTGCCATCACTGTAAAACTGTCATAAGTCTCCTGCTCATGCATGAGAGATAGACACTTAACTATTCACAAGTCGTGATAACACAATCCACATAGCTATTCATAAGTCATGATAAGAGGTATGCACTTATTTATGCACAACCTGCGATAGCAAACATCCACCAAACGGTTCGCGAGTAATTATAAGAGACGTGCTCAAAGTCGGACATGGCCTCCAGGTTACTGGAAAGATACTACAGTCACGTGTCCTGGTCTCAGCTGTACTCAACTCATCTCAACTCAGTCATCTGTTAGGACGGTCCCTATTCGTTGGTATCTTCAAAGTGCAAAAAACTACAACCTGCAACACGCGCAACTTTCCTCCAAAACAGCGTTCATTATGATAGCTACATAACGACCGACCAAGCCCATCTCAGTCACACAACTCTGCTACAATCTTGTGTGAAAATTGAATACAACACTGCTTAAATCACATATGGTTTTCTATCTTTTTCAGTCCAATCAATAAAGTTAAAAGCAATCAAACGCCCATTCTTCAACTTCCGATCCGTTAGTTGTTAAATACAAATTGAACACAACCACACATCTCAGTCGTCTCCCTGAACGCTTGCTAACATGATTTATAAATCTTCAAAGACAAAAACATATCGCTTAACAATACGGTAAACTGGATTATTTTTCAAACAATATTCGTGACTAAGAAATGCAACAGAAATGAGCTGACACTTTGAGCAAAACGGCTAAGCGTGGATCAGATTTCATCGGAAATCATTAAGGGGAAATGTAAGGCTTCAAAGACTGGCAGGGAAGATGTGCAGCGACCCTTGTACAGCTTCCTACACTTCTAGCTTTAGGTTAAATCAAATAACGTGGCTACTCAATCTTCAGCTGAAGGCAGTGTCGTTATGACCGCGTCCAGTCCTCAAACACAAGACCCAGCAGTAAATAATGTTAAAAGCCGCATTGTGAGCTTAAGTATCGCCACAGGTAGTAAGACCTTGTAAGTGTTTCTCAGTCGTGGGCGGGACGTTTATATATGGATTTGATTGTTTCTACATTGCTCAAATTAAAGTTGGTTGTTGGTCAGGTCTATTTAAAGATTAGTCTGAATTCGTATAAAATAGTTCTAATGAAGTTACCCCTGTAATGACTTTGAGATGGCAACCGTTAATGGAGCAGTATTAAAAAGATGTCATAATATGATTTTCGACTGAAATTGGATAACAATAACGTATTTTTTTACATATGTTTACTTTATCAGCACAAACGTTTGATACAATATCGGTTGCGCATGTTGATTAATAAATGTATTAGCCCCCAAGTCCAAACTGACCTGAGTGAGTGAGTTAAAATTCATAGTCACCTTGGCAATATTTCACCCATATCGTGACTAAAAAGGGACATCCTTTATCAACACACCGGAGGTTAAAAATATAATAAAGTTTCATCATTACACACTCCACAGGACAAAGGGCAATGTTATTTTGTTGGATGTGCTTTACAATTGCAGAATTACTGTATGGAGTTCTATATGGCACTGTGTATGAACTTCGTGTTAGTGGGCCTGTCCCCAAACATATAAATCCCCCAACAACTCTTAGCTCGTATCAAAGGCAACTCCAATTGACCAGGGTCCCGTTCCCCAAAGCGATCGTAGCGCTAAGGTGATCGTAACTCCCATACTTTAACATAGACTNACGACAGTCGTAGCGCTACGATCGCTTTGAGAAACAGGGCCCAGGCGGATTGTGTGAATCGGTGCTCATATAATTGTACACTGTGTCCAGATCCGGTTAAGAGCTATCGTAACTATATATTGGTCTTCCGCAACCCATGTTTGCCGTAAGTGGGGTCTAACGGGATCGGGTGGCCAGGCTAGCTGACATATGTCATATCATCCCAACTGCGTAGATCGATGCTCATGATGTTGATCACTTGATTGTCTGGTCCAGACCCGATTATTTACAAACTGAGGCTATATAGTTGGAATAACAAAAAAATAACAAACAAATGTTTCAGTACTTCCTGAATTACATCTTTCCTACATGTAAAAAGCCTGTGACGTGTGACAGCATTCAACCACTCACTCACCTAAATCTCGATTACGGAGCGACGCGTTTACCACTTGTCTTATCGTTCATAAGAAACGTTCGGGAATGTTTTCCTCTTTACCCCAATGATGGTCAATGTTGACCACTCTCCACAAGACCATTAATAGGGCGTCGGAGAAAACTATAAATTTATACAAAACGTCCACGACTTTGGTAGAAATAGACCTTGGGCAGCACTCTTATCAGCGATGTCTGTTGCAAAATACCTATATATACACAAAACGGTATAGCGCTCGTCTACCAGTATAATTATGTCTAGATAAACACTAGGTTCTTGCGACCGAATCATAACTACGTCACATTGTGTGCCGTCACAAACAATACAGTCTGTACCTTAATATAAGAATACAGCCCTACGCACGACGCAAATCTTCTAAATGGGATCTCGAATAAAGGGCTGGTTGGGTCCATTAATAGGTCTTCTGCGTGCATCTGATCACGTCCTAATTTTCCACTTTATTTCCCCATTAGATTACCTCTTGCGCTATTCCACGCGTCTCTAACAAGCGGGGCTTGTGATTACTGCACGGTTCGTCATGTCCGCCATTTGTATTGGTGTTGACCATTGTGCCACAGATAATGGCACCAGGCCGAGAATGTCTCTCGGATTTCCAAGTGGATGCTCTGCTTCTGAAGATTCTTTTCACTGTAACTCTGAACTAAAGTACAGACACTTTATAAGCCAAATATCATAGTGTACGTGGCATTTGTAATCAAAATGGCCAAAGAATAATTTGTTGGTAAATTGCAACATATTATTATTATTCTTTTGTGACCGTTGCATAGTAGTATCCTGTTGTGAGGCAGTTCTTAAACCTGACAAAATGATATCTCAATAAAGGGTTTGTAATAATGTAATTATTTTACCGTTTCATACAGCACTATCCTATAAAGGCAATATAGTTCCACTTGTAAATGTCTGCTGGTTACGCGCAACGTGACCTATTTGCTCATGCAAGCAATCACTTGTTGTCCAGCTTAAGGTTTATCATCAACAGGGGACCGTCGTCATTTTCTGGTAAGGGAGCGAATTTGGGTTTGAGTATACTATTTAACCGAACGTTTGGAAGCTATTTTATCTGTTCCTACATACAAATGTTTTTTTGACACTTTGTGAGGAAAAGGTCCATTTCGCCCTTGCAAGGCTAATGAACTTGATGTTCCATTGTTGATTGAAAGTGTGACTGATATCAAGATAATTCGTAATTTCGAAGCAACTGCGTTTAACTTCGACATGATTCCTTTGAAGTTGGATGATATTTTTCGAATCATTCACCACCACCCCCAACCCCCACCACCACCCCACACACATACACAACCGCCCTCCCTCTGAAATTGAATGGTCGAACCTATAACCAGTTGAAATCAACCTTCTTCAATCAAAATCTGCACGTGTCCAGTGTGAAGTCGTAGCGTTTTTCAACTATGACAATACTCTATCCCCGGCTCATCCTTTACCCCAGGACATTTCAGTGAGCAATAACCCTTGTCAAACTGATCGTCAATGCAGTGTCATGCATGTACTCTGTTTCATAACGGCATTGTGTTTTCTGAAAACGACGAAATCCTCCTTTATTACGAAAAAAGTAGAGCCAACCACAGATACCTTATCCTTGTAGAATTTCATTATCGAGCATGCTCCAACATGTATTTTCAAAACTGAAACTTCATAAATGTTTGTTCTCGTCTTATTCCAAAAATATGTATAATCGGATTCAATTAGTTTCAGAACCAAGCCTAATACTAGGAGCACAAGAAAATCCTCATTAATTTCTAAACTAACCCTCCAAAAAGGCAGCAGTGTCTTGACGAATACACGGATATCAAGGCTTAGGCTATTAGCGTCTGCAATTGCCAAATAGGTGGATTGAAAAGCTATCAAAATACTTCTAACTTCAGCAAAGTATTCTTTAAAGTCATTTACGAAGATTAAACGCGGAGAACTGATTACTGTTCCAATTCAGAAGGCGAGGAAGCAGGTTTATCGGCGGCTGCCTCAAAAATACATTCTCTTTCACTTCGTCGTCTCATCGATTCATTGGTTGTCCGAGTTTTAGCCGCGACCGGAAATTAAGGTGCCTCCATATTTATTATAGTGTCGTTTGAAAGAGACACTGCCTGGCAGGAGGTGACGAATGAAGGGACAGCCTAATTCCTCCGAGGTTGCTACTGAACTCCCTTGTCGACAGTTCCGATACACAGTTTGAGGCAATTGCTTTCACTGTGTGGTCAGCTGATTTGCCAAACAACATTTATTGGTTTCCCGCGAGAAGTTTCACGGTCGCATTGTTCAAACGAACAAAACGGACCCGGCGCACAGCTTCAGATGATTGCGTTAGGGCTTATCCTATGGAACATACAAACACTTGTCATTGAATTCTGTAGTGTCTATCGATCATATATATTTGATAATAAAAAGAACAAAGATTGGTTATGCAACGTTGTTTATGTTTCTCATTTAAGTTTTTAAGAGCTAGGATGACGAAATAGCGCATTATGTATATGAATAAAAATTTCAATCTTTACAAATAGTTTTGCACTAGTATGAACTTGAGTGATCGTATTTGCGTTTGGCTCTTTAATGTTTTATACATTATTGATAAATCCCAACTGAAGACCTTCTCTGGTTTCTTTTCACAGTACTGTTTCTATATACACATATTGATTTGTCTTTTGGCTGACTGTTGTATTTCAATATTACTTATTGCAAAGGGATGCAGTTTCTTGTCTCGCACTCAGGCCGGAGGTTATAATCAAGAACTCATGATTACAAAGCAGAGACCATAAATGAACCCACAGACGTTTGCTAATCACTAAATATAAGGGCGACAGAACATCAATTCAAGAAGATTTTCCATAGGAATCACAGCCTCCATAAATCCATATCGCTAGAGTTTTCAAAAGAAAATCATTTATACTGTTATACATGCAATAAATATTATTTGTGTGCGCCCCAACACCTTTTTTCCGGCTATAATGTCCAATTATTACTCAATATCGTCTTTAAACCTGATATAACCATACGTTTTCCGCATGTGTACATTTCTTCATCACAATATTTGAGGGCGGAAATGAATCATTCTATCGGAGCGCCCTTTGTTATATCCAATCAATTCCATTCATCGTATAATATGTCCCTCGCACATTGGCAGGGTACATTATTTTCTAAAATATTGCCCGATAACGCAAGAATTATCTTCCTGCAATCAATAAGCCTACGAGGCACTCTTAGGTGTCGTGAAAGCCTGAAGAATCGAACTTCTTATTCCGCGTGTTGCTGGCTCCAGGATATCCTGGAAGAAACGTCTCAAGTGAGACTCCATCAACGGTTATGCTATTTGCTTTCAATCTTTTTCATCTTCGTACTCTCACCCCAAGCTCCTACTGATGACGTCACCAAAAACTATGCGCAAATACGACGCTCCATCACAAAAGAGATTGTGCCACCTCGGGATATTCACCGGCTTAGAAATTCGTGCAATTACAAAAGGGATTTTTGATACTAATACCACGGGTTATCATTTTACTTGCAAATGAAGAAAACAGACGTCCATTTGCCGTTAATAGTGCTATAAGAAATCCCTTGAAAGATGATAGTATTTATAAATTGCATGTGTTGGGTATTCAGTCATAACGTAGTGTTACATGACTCGGTTGTGTAAGTGAACCGGCGACAAGCCGTTCTAAGGAGGAGATGATAATACCAACCTTTGACTACAATAACAAAAACTTTGAAACAGCAGAACTGGGGATATGGCATACTGCTCGTTTGTTTGTTTGCTGTTAACCGTCATGTTTGGTAATATTCAAGCCTTTGACGGCAGTTAAGTCTTTGAACCGGGACCAGAACACAATAAATTGGATTAACAAAGACTATTTCTGAAGCGCTGGCGTCCACCCACGAAAGCATGCTTGTGGAGCAATAAAGCTATACACATGAAAACATAGAACCATTTGAAGGCCTCTGTGGAAAGGATTGTATTTCGATTGTTCTTAACGGAATCCACCGATGGGGAGAGTTAAATAGGTAGTGGCAAAGAGATCCATTAAAGTGGGGCGGCATGCTGGAACCTCCTCTTTCCAATAGACGAGAGACGAGCATGTGGACCTGGAAGTAGATGTTGATCCTGAGAAGGGGGAGTTCTGGTTGGTACATACTCTGTGAGGAGAGATGAGAGATAGGCTGGAGCAGGATTGCTGAGACACTTGAACTTTAAAATCTATACGGAATTTAACAGGAAGCCATTGCAGACATTTCAAATCAGGAGTAATGTCATTGTGCATTAGAAGTGAGAGAAATATCGTGGGCAGCTGTATACTTTTTATAGCTTCGAGGAAGAATTCTGCTACAGTAATAAAATGCAATTCTTGGCAACCAATACGATGGAGGTTCAATGAAATGCCTTAAAAAAACAAAATCACGAGAATCAGCTTTCTTAAGTCACCTCCAACATCACGTCACTGATAAATAGATGGGATTTTTAGAATAGAAATTTATGATTTACCCAAGAAATTATATATGTTATCAAAACGTTACAAACCTGAAGGTGTCACTACAGTAAGGTTTAAAACACAACTATGTATCCGTATAAATACATCACCATCAAATAATCATCTCTTGTTTGTTTCATGTTCAGCCACCTCATACATTGGTGGATGGATACCTTCTGCTTATTTCAACCTCTTTTTAACGTTTCTTTTGACGAAAGTAAATAATATTCCATATGTGCATGTGATAGTGGTTTAAAAATGCATTTTGACAACGTGCACAATTGCGCGATGACCACACACAGAACGACATTCCATTTGCAACGTGGAATAAGGCCAAGAACGATGTTGCAAATGAACGGAGCTGATAGTTACATTGCTGCTTTATTACTGCGTTATCGTCACCTGTCAAATACTTGTTTATATACTAATTATTTGTCTTGGTCACTGATGAACATTGACGTATCTTTGACGATGTTACTTGTAATTGATGTGCATCCCCGCATCTTTGATGATGCAATGTTTTATTGACGTACATCCACGTATCTTTGACGATGTAACTTTTAATTGATGTGCATCCACGCTTCTTCGACGATTTAACGTTTTATTGATGTGCTTCCCCGCATCTTTGACGATGCAATGTTTTATTGATGTACATCCACGTATCTTTGACAGTGTAACGTTTTAATGATGTGCATCCCCTCATTGTTGACGATGTAACGTTTTATTGAAGTGCATCCCCGCATCTTTGACGATGCAATGTTTTATTGATGTACATCTACGTATCTTTGACAGTGTAACGTTTTAATGATGTGCTTCCCCTCATCTTTGACGATGTAACGTTTTATTGATGTACATCTCCGCGTCTTTGACGATGCAATGTTTTATTGATGTGCATCCCCGCATCTTTGACGATGCAATGTTTTATTGACGTACATCCCCGCATCTTTGACGGCGTACCTTTTAATTGATGTGCATCCCCGCATCTTTGACGATGCAATATTTTAGTGATGTACATCCACGTATCTTTGACGATGTAACGTTTTCTCGAAGTGCATCCCCGTATCTTTGACGCTTTGACGTTTTGTTTCTGATTGACTGGCTTAATACCGTCGATTATCTGAATTGAAATATGTCCTGGAATACATCGCAGTAGATGACAGTGCCTGTCGCACAATCGAGAGAAAAACCCACAAGCCATTACGACTATACATTACAAAGGGACATAGCGAATAAAACATCCGTGTGTTTTGCTTTACTTAGTCTAGGTTTGTCTGACATGTGCGAGGGCTACCACAGAGATGAGGGTGATCAGTTGCACCTTTCTGAATATCTGAGAACTTGCTTCCGTGTTATATTGACATGTTACTTAAAACCTTTCTGGTAATGTATTAATTGCATTTATGTTTTCTATTGGTGGACATCGTGACACCCATACCAGCTGCACTACCCAAAGATGAAAAGATGGTACAGTCTGTCCGCTTCGAACAGCTCACGCACATACACACACTTACAAACAGCCCATACAAACTCAGATACTATTAAAGCCAACTGCCCTTCGATGACCCTGTTCGGATTCTAGTTTAGATAGCGAGTGAGTATGGTTTTACGCCGCTATAAGCAATATCCTAGCAATATAGAGTCGGGGGACACCGGAAATTATCCTCACAAATGGTGCTCGTGTCAGTAATCGAACCTGTGTATTCAGCGAGACGAACGAACGCTGTAACCACCAAGCTACACCATCGCCTTTATCGAAGGCGAGATTTGGTCATATACAACCGACGGTGGTCGCAACGGTGACTTCACAGATCCGATGGTCACCTTCAGTGCTATCGTCCCCAATCGTTGCTCAAATACCAGTCACTGGATTGTCAACCCCATGGAGTTAAGACAAAAAGTCTATAATATCACTGTAATCAGTAATCTATATGTTCTTAACTGGGTTATCCTGTAACTAAATCGACAGTTGACCTACCGCAGGGAACTATCAGATTATACCAGATTATTTCAAAGGGCAGTCAGTCTAGTTCATTAATACGACCCGACGCGCAGACCTGATAGGTGAATGATTCGGTATACAACATGAAGGCAATGATTAACCGTGATCGACTATTTAGCCACCGTCAACATGACGTTCGTCTTGGTAACGATTCCAACAGGTCTCCCTAACTGTGACCTTTGTATACCAAAGGTATAATTACTGTCTCCATAGTATTCAGAGATAGAGTAGCGGTTTACATACGCGTTGACGATTCAAAAAGCCTTCGCGAACAATGTAATTACCCATTCCGCAATCGAAATAGCACGAGGAAGAATTCAAATTGGCTGTCTTCCGCGTTCACTTGATAGGAATGGTGGGGTGTGAGTAGGCCCCGAGAGTTAATTCCCTGAAAACCGACTTAAAATAGATGTTGGTTTGATCAATATAAAGCCAGTGTCTTCTTGACAGGCTGAGTGGTCCCCTTGCATGTCTGATCGGTCGTGTTACCAATGTGAGACTTGGGTCATCGGGAGTCACAGAAGATGGCTTGATACACCGACAAGTTTTCGATATTAAGCGAGATCAAATGAACTGTTTCATGATAAACTGCTGTGACAAGTCGTCTGGCGAGAGGGTCCCTTTCATGATCAGTCATGCTTAGATATGGAGCCATGCGACCAAAATGGAAGCATTCAATACTAATAAACTTCACACATGCAACACGCACGAACGCACGCGCAGGGGTACGGACGCACTACTCATTCTCGCCTCCCTCAGGCACACACATAAAAGATGCCTATAAACTATGATGCCATGTGTTCATATATAGGTATGCAGTATCAAAATCTGAAAGGCAAAATAGCAATTGGACGCAAAGTGACAAAAGAGTTTTCTCTTCTGACTGAAGACATCAACCGCCGTATATAGCAGGAATACATTAAACAACACACTCACGCACGCACGCACGCACGCACACAGACACACACGCACGCACACGAAAACAAACACACACACAAACAGACACACGCAGGACTACATGTTCTCATTGTCATTCTGAACAATTGTTTGGAGACAACGAGACAAACCATAGCAAGATTTCTATAGCTACTGGTTGCACTACATCTACAGTGGATGAGTGTAATTTTATGCCGCTCTCAGCATTATTCCAGCAATATTACATCGACGAACCACTCAAAATGGGTTCCATACATTGTACCATTGTGTGGAATAGAACCCATGTCTTTGGCGTGACTAACGAATAGATTCTACCACTTGGCTACCCCAATGCTCTTGTGCAATGAAATAAAAGCACAGACATAGTTAATCGCCATTCAATTTCTGATTCGAATATTGAGAGAAATACTTGTTTCATTATGACGCTTATTTCCACACAACGACAAATTACGTTCCTGCATATAATACCTTACCGAAAACATAGGCACTTCTTCAGGAGTGAAACTGTCGTTTTGCTGGGCAATATCATCGCAAACAGAATTGTCTGAGCTTTGTCTAAAGGGGATTTGTTTACCAATGAATTCAGTGTATTATGAATTCCCTGCAGCGATAGTCCTCAATGCCCGTTATGACAGCACTATTGGCACCGTCTGTCCAATTGATCATACACCCTATCAACCTAATTGCGTCCTCAGACAGGTGCGCTTCGCCAGCACTTTCACGTCGTTACATTGTCAACGTGCACTTACGGTGTTGAACAGGGATGAACGAGGCTTAGCAGCAGCTTAATGCTCTGGGACTAGGTGACACGTGTCAGTATTAAGAGGATGTAAGGATGATGAGCCTGATATGGTTCGTTTGAATGTTGTGCTGGTATTATGTATGTAACTCTCGAACATATAACAGCGGAGATTTTCTACTGTCTCATCGCAGTACGTAATGCTCTTTACTACCGAGCCACTGAACGATGAAGTGTCTCTGGTGTTACAGAATACATTAGAAATAGGACTTGAACTTTGTAATTATCATCACAATGAGTCATGTTTTAGCACTGAATACGTTACCTCAGTGCTTGCTGTCTCTGTTTGCTAGGGTTTTGCACTGGACGAGAAACCCGGGTTAGAATTGTCTTCAGCAACTAATGCTTGTCGTGAGAGGCGATTGGGTGGTCAGGCTCACTGACCTTGTTCACACATGTCATCGTATCCCAATAACGTAGATGATGCTCATGAGTAATCACAGACCGCCATCACATAGATGGAACATTGTTGTATGTGCCGTTGAGTAAAGAAACAAACAAACAAATTAGTCGAGTGGTTCAAACGTTCTCTCGTCTCAGTGAAAGCCCGGGTTCAACACGTGTGAGGAATGTGGGAAGCTATTTCGCCTCGGAAGCCCTCAGTTGAATGCTGGAATAGTACGGCATAAAACAATGACAACTCACTAACGTCCTTTGAAGGCAATGTCAGTAAATACAGAATTCATAGTTCCCTCTAATCCTCTCTTACAACGTTTTAAACAATTATGATGCTATTTTGGTCCTTAGTTCGGTCGTATAAAATCAAGCTCTGACATTTCCTTTAATCAACTATTGAATGGCGAGGACCTCCGTGTACTTGTACAGTTTATGGAATTACACACAATATAGATTACGATTATTTTGGTCAAAGAAAAACGCTACAAAATAGATGCTAAGCTGGTTCCGCGTTGCATTCTTATGCAAAGGAAAATGATGCCTTTCTGGATATCCACTGATATTTCTGGATATCCATAAGAATTAAGAGACAGATACACAGATACACTCTATATATATTCTACATTTTCTTTGCCGTTTTGTTTTAAGGTCTTCCTGTTATGAAGTACAAACGAAACGAACGATATGAAGGTTTGATTGACAGTGCCACGTGGATAGGGCATAAGGTCACCTGTGTTATATAATTCAGTACAATTTATATCTTTTCAGCAGAAGTATCTTAATTTCACATTCTATAATAACACGCCATCAGGCTGCAAAACATTACTGGCAGTTAAGACATCACAGGTGGATTGTCGTCAGACACTGCTTTATTTTTCTCTTCGTCAGCTTCAATTAACAAAAGTGAAATTAACTAGAAAAATATATAAAACCACTTTCTTGAAACATATTTTGTGACATTTTAAAGATCGGAACACTTGCTGCCACTCTTCAAATTAATTTACGACTTAGATCGAAACGATTTTTTTAGTTTAGTTTTAACATTGCTGAAAGGACATCAAGCTTTTTCATGTGCTTGCAAAGGTAGTAGCACAGTTTGGCTGACAATTGGGCGTAATGTTTCACAGCGGTGGAAAAGACTGAGATACAAATATTATGTTTCAATATTTCATGTCGGGATAACAATTCAGGGCGGGTGGGAGATTGGAAACTCAGAAAACAATACGGAGAGCCAAATGGGATTTGTGCAGCGTCTGCTTGGACTTTGACAGCTGGCGGTAATGCACCAATACAAATAGCTCGGTGATAGGGATATCTTCTTTTCCACTGACAGCATATGTGATGCTTTAGTATCCACTTTGGTCTTGTTTCTTACCAAGGATTTGATCTATTGCTACACACAACAGCAAACTCAAAATGACAGTTTTTATGTGTTTGGGGGCGCTTTTTGATAATTCGGAATAATTGTATTTTGAAATGTTCGGATGTTCCTTTTAAAATGAAGGTATTTCAGATTTGTTTTGTTTCATCGAGTTTGCCGTGATTTAGCTGACATTGATTTTTAATGACAGCATGAAGCCCTATGTCTTGCAAGTTGTTTTTTTTAAAAAGCTGACGCCATTTCGAAACAAAGGGAAATAAGCTTTCAAATGACTCCGCGTGGCTACAAAGCATGGTAAGCTCCCACGATGTGCGCTGAGATGCACCTAATCCTTTAAGAAAAAAATCCAGAGTACTTTGTAAATGTGTAACGAACCACTTTCGTCTTTACGTGAAGTTTCTCCGAATGATTGTGCTAACGTACAGCAGAAATAACGTATTCTTTCTTTGCCATCTCGAGAGGTAGTCTAATTAAATCGCTGGTTATTACAGTTTATTTCCTCGTTGTCTTTCAATTCATAAGGTACCCAACCAAAGAAAACATCCATCTTCTGAGGCTGTCATGTTTGAGTAACGGGGCCTATTAATGGCAATCAGTGGGCCTATTTCAGGGCAACGTGGGTTAATTCGTCTCTCCTAGATAACCTAAGTCTGTCCCACGTCATGCCAATTAAACCCATCAATGGCCTCGATCGAAAAATATTTTTCCAAGTAGACCAGATTTGTTGTCGAAATTTGCGCCAACGAGCACAAATTAACTCTCTTCCTAGCCGCCATTGAGGCACTTGTTACACGGAGAGAAAATTCTATTTCCTCATTAGAAGTTTCTTTTCATCCATCATAGCTAGAAGGGGTGACATACGCCTAGCGCTCGTTATTTTGGAGGAAGTGGCGCTGATCCTTGCAATGACACAAAAGTCTAGTGTCGGTACGTTAATTAATCCAATCAGAGATCAGGCTGATATTACTGCGGTACTCCCTTGCTGCGGAACTGTCATGGTGGAGTGATTGATGGGTGGTCGATTTCAGAACAACTTGATCGTAAGAGGGAACGAAGAGTTTGCACGACGGGGAATGTCACTTGTTATCGCCTGTTAGTTGTAGCCTGTAAACACTTTGAGTGTGAGGCAGCTTATTCCGCGGGGTATCGTAAAACAAGCACAACGCTTACCAATTTTTACTTAATATGCCCAAACGGAACCGGAAAATTAATCAGACTTCAGAAGAGTGAGATTTAGGGCACTTTTCGTCCCAAAGAAAAATGTTACTGCATCTCCAATCAAAATTATGCATCGGACAGGGGTACAGTGATGAAAGGAAATGTCCACCTTTTGACTCCTAAAGCCAGTATTTGCTTTTAACGTACTGAATGACGATTGTTTATAGTGCCCGAATCTTCTCCGGGGACAAACCGCCCATCCAGCTATTAAGCAGAATACATAAATTGTACAACTTCTGCTTTAATTTGATGCTAATCAACTTTTGCTTTGATGAACGTTTGAAAAAGTTTTGGGAATTCACTTAAAGATGGATGGGAGAACAGCTGCTGAACAAATGGCTACCAAATTCTCCTGACAAAGAAAAAACATGTACTTAAAGCTTTCTTTGAAGTGTCAGAAAAGACACATTTGTCAGCATACACTTGATTTGGCTTTACTATTATCTGGTAGATTCATTCCAGTGAACAATTTATTTATTTCCCCAATGAAAATTGCGCTTCTTGTCAAAGTTAGAAATGGCGAGATGATATCATTATTTCGTGATATCGTTACCATCACGATTTTATCACAACGCAATATTTTTGGACTAGGCATTACATGGGATTTAGCACTTCACTTTCAGGTGGACGAATGGTCGCTAATGTTTCACACTCACAAACAAAACGAAAGGTTTCATTTGAGTAAATATCCCAATTTTGTCATTCGATACGTCTGTTAGCAAGTTGGCCGACTTATGAAATCATATGTATTGATTTGTCGAATGCTGCGTCTCAGTAGTGTGTACAACGCCGAGCTCAGCAATTAGTATTCAGACTCTTTCAGCGCATGTAAATAATCGATCCTGGACCACACAATATCATTTTAAATACATAATCTGATTTTTAAAACAGCAGAAGTAGTTAAGCGTTTATGTTTCGAACACACATATCTGGTTGGTTGGCTGGTTGGTTGTTAGTTGTTTAATGCCGGATTCACCAATATTCCAGCTATATGATGGCGGTCTGTAAATGATCGAGTCTGGACTAGACGATCTAGTGATCAACAGCATGCACATCGATCTAGTCAATTGGGATAGGATGACATGTGTGAGCCAAGTCAGCGAGTCGCCTCTTACGTCAAGCTGGTTTATGGTTTGTTGAAGATCTTCACGGGGTACACACATAGCAGGCAGTATGAATGTTAGGTCGACATAGTGGAGGTTGATGAAAGTGGTATCAAGGACACTCTTCTTAACGACATCAGTGGCACACACTTTTATATGAACGCCGGTGGGCGGGATACGCTCCCCTTCTCGCGAGCCCCTGATACCATCGCACTTTGAATCACTAAAACATGCTCATGATGTAATCTGAATCCTACAACGGAATCCACTTTTGCAGAACTTTCTTGTGATTATGGAATGGGTTTTGGTTTAGTACCAAATCCACCAAGCATCACCATGAAGAACAATGTAGAGATAGTACCACCCTACTCACTGTAATGGAGAATCGCAGCAATTATGCGGTGACATTACTCTGTTTATGGGTTAATCAGGCTAAGTAATCTCCCTTTATTAACACTTTCCAGTCAAGGAGGGACATAGTCAAGGGAGAGCGTCTGGCTTGCCAATATAGGAGTCCTTAAATAACAGCATCCTTTCGTGCGACATTCTGACACAGATCGGCTTGATTAATAGACTAATCAGTTGTAATGAATGTAGACACGTCTTTCTCGGCCTTAAGAACATGTCTCCGAGAAGGTTGTCGGCTTTGTGTGGGGTGAATCCGATCATGGGCAGGGTAAAATGAAGTAAGGATTTTAGCTGGACAAACCCTAATCTGTTAAAAGCTTACTGACAAGTGAGCTTGTGGGTGTGATGAATAGTCGTGTTCCACATGGGTGTCAGAGGTGGGGGTCAGGATAAGCCTAATTACCTTCATGCAAGGAAAGAGTTATGTATAGACAGAAGGCTCGAGGGAAGCGCACTACCTCAACTCCTGATCGCATTGTCCTGACGACCTTCTGTAATCTGTGACAGTTTGGTATACTGCAGCTTCTGGCCTGCTGTCACTTTTTTTCTTAAAGTAAGCGCAAAGTGACAGGACAGTGTCCATCACGTTTTGTAACCATTTTTTATCAAACTGATCCGGAACAGATCTTGTCAGTGTTGTGAACCCACCAACGAATTATGGTTTCAGTAAATAGCATAGATACAGTATCGGCAGATGGGGTCGTACATAGAACATTACTGGTTACCAAATTCCCGTCTGCCCACGGTGTTGTTGTGGCCAGATAGGTACTTCGTAGCCATTGCGTGTCTCCCTGTGGAGATGTTGGTTAAAAAGAGGCCCTATTTAACCTATTCATTTGCCTTCCAATGGGGAATCCAAAGCAGAGCGGGCAAAAATAGCCGATGCATGTCAAACCGTTGGGAGTAATTGATCATGGATGATTAAACACTATTCTATATGACGTAATCATATGCTTGTATCTCAATTTGAAATTGCTCATTTGAAAACTATTTGATGACGGTTGAAAACATCTGGAATTTTTTTCATTAAGTCAGTAACCTCCTCAGATAATTTGAAGAGCCAGATGGTGGACATATCATTAACATACCAAATACCATAATTATTAAATGCACAATTTGGTGTCATTGTGGAATAATTTCCGCGTTCATTTATATGTCCAATCAAACAAAACTAATTCATAATTTGGCTTAAATGTTTATCTATCAACATGTTGCAAAGTGAATTTCCTTCTTGGTAGCCTAACATTGGAACCTTTGGAAAAGGTCATCCAGGTTGTGTAAAAATCATGATTATGTTCAGACGTGGAAAGAACAATTTCGTACAACGTCCCAATATTTGTGTTTTTATCGGACTACACTGGAATGATATAATATTGTGTTTATGTACATACATTTTGGTCTAATCAATACTTTGCAATCAAATGGCCCTTTTGTATCCTGGATATACATTACAAAGTTCAGTTGTTCTCAGTTACGGATCTGGAATAAAAAGGAACAAAGCATCATTGCGCTCACCTTCATGAGTATCCTGTTGTATCCAGTTTTAATTGTTACAATAAAGTTAAATAGCTTGACAAAACTTTATTGATGATCAGCGTCTCTATTTTGACAATGGCAACTTTTTGGCATAGATTCTCGTACCCATACTAGAAAACGGTATAAGAATCTATACCGAAACGTCGCCATTGTCAAAATTAAGAAGTTGATCATCCATAAACTTTTGTCATCACTCATATTCGTTCCACCAACACCATTGTGCAGCATGCATACAAAACTGCTAAACTATAACCACTTGGATATATAGGAGACGGTGTTGTGTCTGTTGCTTTCAACGTAGAAATAAAAACAAAGTAAACAAAATCTGCCCGAAACCATTTGATGCAATCATACAGGTTTTAATTGGATATTTATAGCTAAACGAAATGCTTCATAGTACGTGTCTGTGAAGTGTCTTTGTTGCCAGGGATTAACATTACGAGCAACGTCACGTACCATGTTGTTGAGACGCAAGTGAGGCATACTCTTGATCAAATGTCCAATGTCAACCTGGTTCATGCCATTTTATTCTTCCTGTATGGCAGCGCCAACTTCATTGTGGGTGATCGCTGGTTGTTGACGATGACTTATGCGTTGTCCAAGGATATCTCATACATGTTCGAGGGTGACAAGTCTGGCCATGACAAGGTGGTTATGTTCTTCAGTTGGTGAACCTCGATAACAATACTTTCCCTATGGGCTGATACATTATCATCTTCAACAATAAACGACGTCCACATGTCAGTATGCAAATGTCACCTCACGGTTGTAGTGATCAGTGAATATTAGTACAGTTGTTCTGCCAGTGACAGAGATCCCACCCAATACCATTACTGGGCCCCCCTCAAATGACCATTTTGTTTAACATAAACTCATTCCGTCTACGCCACGCTTTGGTACATAACGTGGCCTAACAACGATTGGTCCAGCGCGGCCACTCATGACACCAGCAACGTCTTGCAATAATGCGACGAGTGGGGCAGGCAGGTTAGATCTGTTTAGCCGATAAAACCGTCCGTCCACTCACTCCGGTGAGACGGTCGCCAGTTGTCGACCAGATCGACGCCTGTTATCAGCGTTATCTGTGTATCAACATCGTGATTGTAATCTGCTAATTACTTATTGTGAAACATTAAGAGTTCGTGCCGCGATGTCTTGTTGCAATTTCCTGCACGCAGCCATCCCCGACGTGACAAACGAGGCATTTTAAAGTTTTAACTGAGTTAAGGAAACGAAATTCAAACTTGTATATATCACGGGAATGTACAGCAGCACACTGACACGTTTCACTGTAAATTTCGAATTTTACCACAACTATATTCGCGAGCACATCATCTAAAATGCTTGCTCGAAATTTATAACACTTTGTCGGCGGTGAGGTAGCCTAGTTCTTAAAGCGTTCCCTCGTCAAGCAGAAGACCCGGGTTCGCTTTGGGAAGCCCGTTTCTGGTGTCCCTCGCCTTGCTGAAATATTGCTTAAAGCGGCGTAAAACTATACTCACTCACCGTAACACGATGTGAATGGAACAATCATTTTCAAAATCCATATACAATCATACAGATCGGGTTCCATAAAATATCCCCTCAAAATGAGGTATCCCATACTTTTGTGATTATCCATTTTGGCGTGTTTGGTATCGAGCCCGCGTTTTTGACATGACCCAAGGTTTAACCTCTAGACTACCCCACAACTCTTTAAATAACTATATACCATATTCCTACACGGGTTCTTCACATACTTTCACGCCCACATCCTTTCATCTTCAGAGCACAAATCAATACCTTCATCATCGTCGTCGTCATTATCATCGTTTTGTACCACAGAACAACGTATGTAACAATATTCTTATGGAATTTTATTGTTCTAAGGGCAACCTGCGATATCAATACATTTCACAGAAAGAGAATCTTATTTCTCTCATAAAAGAGCGTTCATGTACATGAAAACATGTCTGAAGAATGAATTTCATGGTTACGATGATGCTTCCAGCGTGCGGATGCCTCTTCGGGACGTCTTTAGGAAACATTAGTTACCAAACACACCCTGTTGAGATAAAACCGGCGGAACCTTGGCAGTGAAAACTAACCATTAAACTGGTATTAATTTCTGAAGTAAACATAAAATTCCAGGTTATTTATAAAGAATCCATTGTCAGAATACCATGCTCGGACATCAACAAATAAACTTCATCGTTGCGTGGTGAGAGGGGTTCAAAGGAATCTTGCGTCTAACGTTAAGAGCAGCCGTCCTGGCCACTTGTAATTCAGTGTCCTTTATCTCTCAGAGGGACTTCATAACGCGGAGTTCTCCATGCGCCATAAACTACCCCGGCTTCCTTTATTTCAATCTGGCTTTCATATACTGTTGCCTCGGTGAACACTGAAATGAAGAAACTACGTTAGAATGTAAATCGCCGTGGCTGTTGAAAGGTAATGAACAAATAAGGGAAACAAATTTGAAAATTCACCTCACGCATTTCGGCGTAATTAATCCGGGGGATATGATATAGTTTATGATAACGTTTTCTCGTCTTAATCGATTGGTGCCGAGCCTTCAAACGGATTTGCGGTAAAAACGGATGGTGAAATCTTTATTGAGTGGCCTAATTGATATTCTCGTTCGTGTAGCAATGGTTTTTACGTGTTTCGTTTGGATGAAAACTCCGTACTGTGTAACAAGATAGCAAGCTTGAGAAACTAACACCACCTCGGAGTATTGTGCTCATGCCGTGCAGATATTTATAGAAATTAAATTTATTTTGTGGTATTCACTAGATTTCGCTCCAACACATTCCATAGCATAATTGTTAAAATTTGAGAACATAGCTTGTTTAATATCTTATTAAGATTTACGTTCCAAGGGATAGCCTGGGAGTGAAGCCTCTCTCTTTATGGCTTTTATAATGTCAAAGATCAGAAATCTATGGTACATTCAGTTGGAAATATTTAATTACCTCTTACCCCACAGTGATACACAAACTCAGGGCACAAGTTAAGTCTTTGTTGAGCGAACCAAATTCATAATGTTGATGGTTTCAGTCCTTTGATATTCCGTCTATAAATGAAATTTAGTAAAACCTTGGTAAGAGCACAGTTATGTTAAAAACACACCCACAAAAAAAGCAACAATTACGTTTTGTGTATGTTTCTGTATTTAGGGCCCAATTTCGAGTCTTATGATGAGTCATAACAAGGAGGGGCGGTGAGGTAGCCCAATTTATAAAGCGTTCGCCGAAGGCCCGGGTTCGATTCCCCACATGGGTACATTGTGTGAAGATCTTTTCTGGTGTCCCCCTCCGTGATATTGCTGGAAGATTGCTAAAAGCGGCGAAAAAACCCAACTCACTCACTCATAACAAGGAACAAGTTATGTCGTACCCTGCAGTGAGTGAGTGAGTTTACCACTATTGCAACTACATAACTGCGGGGGACACCAGCAATGGGCTTCACACGTTGTACCCATGTTGGAAATCCAGCCGGGGTCTTCAGCGTGACGACGAGCGCACGCTTTAACAACCTTCTACCTTACCGACCCCATTTAGTGGTATGGGTGGGGATAGTTACTCTATTCAATGTGGTGCTGTGTAGTTGGTAACATAGAGTTCAGGTCACAAGTTAGTCGAAGCTAAACGACGTTGGGTGCGAAGAGTCCTTGGATGGGTGACCGTGTGTGACAGCTTGACTCCTGAGAGTTTCTAGGACACCAGTCCTGCCCTACAACGAAGCACATGTGATACACATGGTCTCACCTAAGGCAAGTGAGTTTGTTAAAAATTGCCTCTGTTCACCCAGCAGAAAATGGGTACCCGGTGAAATAAGTCATGAGACTGTTAACCTTCTAGCGCCTAACAGGTTGCTTGGGCTGTTCTGGGTAACTGTGCTTTGAGCAGGATCTCCAGCGTTGAAAGGCGTGTTATAAATATTCTAATTATGTTATTTTGAATAACAATATTTCGGCAATATTTCAGCCATGTCAAGGTGGCGTTTCGGTAATGATTTCAGTTTATTTTCCAAACAAGTAATCAACAAAGGGGTAGAATATGATTATACGCGGTGATTAACACAATCAACGAAGAAGATGGCATATCATGACGGGGGAGAAGATACTGTCACCTATTACAACACCTTCCTTTCCCATACATAGATAAAACATTCATGTTTGCTTCTCTAAGGTCGGTGTTTGCGTGTTGAGGAATTATGGTTCACACAGGCCAAATTCATGTTGCCATCTTGAGCCGCCTGTCGTATATTTACAGATATATTCGCGGAACCACTAGGCTACAATACCAAACTTATTCAATATTTTTCTACACTGGTTTTAACACATACTTGCGTATGTATACAATTTCAATATCAGAGCACTGTTGATTATCATCAGCATAACAATCATCATCATCATCTACCGCCGATTGACATATGATACTATTTATGTAACCTTCTACTGAAATTCTATCATTTTAAATGTATCCTCGACACACAAATCTAACTATTAAAATTGTATTCTTTTCTGAGGTAAACATAAAATTCCAGGTTATTTATAAAGAATCCATTGTCGGAATACAATGCTCGGACATCAACAAATAAACTTCATCGTTCCGAAGTGAGAAGGGTTCAAAGGATTCTGGGGTCTAACATTGAGCGCAGCCGTCCTGGCCATTTGTAATTCAGTGTCCTTTATCTCCAGAGGGACTTCATAACGCGGAGTTCCCCATGTGCCATAAACTACCCCGGCTTCCTTTATTTAAATCTGGCTTTCATATTCTGTTGCATCGATGAACACTGAAATGAAGAAACTACGTTAGAATGTAAATCGCTGTGGCTGTTGAAAGGTAATGAACAAATAATTGTAACAAATTTGAAAATTCACCTCACGCCCTTCGGCGAAATTAATCCAGAGGATTAGAAGTTGTTTATTATAACGTTTTTTCGTCTTAATCGATTTGGAACTGAGTCTTCCATCGGAATTTTGGCAAAAAAGGATACCTTAATCTTTATTGAGTAGCCTAATTGATATCCCCATTCATCTAGCAATGATTTTTACGTGGACTGTGTAACAAGATAGCAAACGTAAAAATAGAACGCCACACTTTGGTATTGTGACATTTTTATGTCGTTTCTACATTTATCTCCAAATTAATCTCATAATTCTTAAAGATTTTGAAAGAAGTTTGAAATTTTGTAAAATGATCTGTCCGATCCAAATAATATTTTAAATTGAAACGTCTCTTTTAAATTTAGTCCTCGTATAGCTTCAAAGTGGTTTTCAGATCAGAAAAGAAAAGTATCGCTGAATTGCTTTCAGTTACAGATCATTATTTACATGTTTGCCGTCCAGGGACCTATCATACAAAAGGAAGGGAGAATCTTCTCTTAGGATTATACAATTTAATATCAATAACTTGAAACCACTGAGATTTCGTCTGAGTGTGACCTGTCTACAGCTTCAGACAAAATGTATTTCTTTTACGAAACTAATTACGTTAACTAAAAAGAAATAAGAGAAAACCATCCCTTTTCCCTATGAGAGCAACGGCCAGAAAAGTCCAAACAAAGCACAGGGCAAACTTTCACAAAGCGACCCTATCGCCAGTGTGGTCGTATCTCCCCCATTTTAACATTATACTATCAGAGTCGTAGCGCTGAGACTGCTTTGTGGCACTGGGCCCAGATCATTTCTAACCCTGAAGTTCACGGGTAGGACATGCGGGTCAACGTCTCTCTTCAGTCAGTTCCGTAAAATGATGGTCTTAAAAACAAGTGCCAGATCATTTTTAAATTGACATGGCAATTTTTGAAACATGGAAGTTCTCGTTAAAACGATAATGATGACATTATTCAAAACAAAATATTCGCTATTTCCCGTCCCGACATTACACCAATTGTTCAGACACCTCATTACCTGTAATAAAATCACAGAACCACAGCGTATTTTCCGTTTAGAACGAAGGTGTGCATGCGGTGTTAATTTCACAGGGGAGTACCAAATTATTTTTGAAAAAAAAGCGAAAATTAATAGAAGCAAGTACTCTTTTTTTATTTTTGAAATTGTAACTTTATTCCCTCGATGCCATGTAATGTGAAAAAAGCAACGGCCTCTATTCTATTTGAAAAAAGAATACTGACAAGTTCATTACCGATACCAACTCACTGTACATTGCACATCCAAATGCACTGAAGGAGATACTTCCATTAGCGTTGCCAATTAAATTGCCAAATGTCATCCATCCGATATGTGTATCGCATGCTTCTCGACAAAGAAGCATGATTAAATATATGTTTTGTACACTTTAAGTAGAAGAGTAAGCACATCCTGTGCTCAGGAAGTAGATGAAACGTACAGTTTGCACAGCTATTGATAGAAAACATCTGTGTAACAAGGTTAACCCAATTACCTAAAATTGGTTCGAAGCTGAACAACCTCTCTGACATTACAGTCGAAAATGAATTCCAAGATAATACCAACCTACAACAAATTCAATACTGGAGAACTAAAGTTTAACCCTGCTACGTGCAAATTAGTTTCCTCCATAATGAACATTTAACCAACTTGTAACAACACGTTTGGAACCCTAATTACACTCCGTGCATCATATACCTTCCAGGTTCAACACAATAATCTTCACAGTTTGAGGTTAATGATTATGTCCAAGGGGTTTATAGATCGATGTATTCAAACCAAAATAATACACAATTTCTAACAGTCCCTATTGTACTATTGATCACATAATCTTTACAGTTTGGGCTAAATTAGTCTGGTGCAGCGTTGTTCTTGGTAGCCCTCTTCAACGAAAGAATAGTTGCTTTTCAAGCGTATAATTTTCGATCTTTTTTCCAGCTAATAACTCCACCTCTTAATAACGTCATTAGTGGCCACGTTCGGGCTGCAAGCCCCGATGTAGTGCATAATTACGGCACTTTAAGGTTTCTAATACTGTGAAAACAGAACAGGGTATTTTTAAACTTGACGATACCTTTAGAAAATGTAATTTATATCCAAATCTGAAACTACTAGAGTAGGTTATCGATTATAGTGCGAATGGCTGGATATATAGGATTTACTTGATTTGTTATTTTTTTTTATTCATATTTGTATTTATAGATTAGGTTATTTTACGACCAATTATATCATGACATTGATTTATTACAGTTACGTAGTTTCTGAGATAAGATATTTTCCTTTACAACGAACCGTTCAATGACGGGGGAAATTGTGTGGACATACGGGTAGAAAGACACGGGTACCATTTAGGGTATATCTACAAAAGAAGTTAAACTAAAGAAGTATATGATTCCATGATGCACCTTTTTGGGAGGTATAATTTGTAAAAATATGTTTTTAATACGCTGCCAGATTTCGTATTCAAGGACAAAACTATATTTTGCCTTTTTATCAATAGAATGTTGAATTATAGGCATATAATTATGATCTAATACCTTTTAATACCCTGCCAGTGCCAAGTGTAGTGTAGACATGGTAACCTTCAATGTTATATTCGCAGTTGGAGTAGATTACCACATTGGGAAACGGGGTTATCAGAATCGTGTCTGTGATCTGATCTCATTAGCCCCTTTTATGGTCAGTGTATAATGGTTTCACAGTTACCTTGCAATGAACCTGTCGGACTTACATACGCTTTAATTTGTTCATTTTCCTCTGGCGCCGATCTCATTACACGTCCGAGCTTCGCAGCATTTCGAAATAGATCTACGTTAAAAGGGCAAGTCATTCGCTGTGGGAACATTATCTGTGAAGAATACCCGCATGTTTTTAAATACACATGTGTTTTATCACACGTTGCAATCTCCGCTCTGATTGCGTCTGTCTGTATGATTGTTGTCTGATATAATAATAAGATTATTATTATTATCTGATTTGTGAGAATCACTTGATATGGATTCACTTGGTTTGGTCCTCAAACATGAGACTATTTATTTTCACATAGCTGTTTATGAAACATAGGGTTACTGTTTCGGGGTTGGGCTGTTACGAACAATCTTTGGGTACGTTAACTCTTAGATATATCCTGAAGAGTCCACGGATATTCTCGAATTCAAAGACTGTACAAAAGATTTCTTCGTTTTGTATTTCTAACTTAATAGTGCTTGGGTCCAAGGCTTCAGCCACACACCCTTGCTTATGGCAGATCTTCCTCAATCTGCTACTCGTGTTCCATTGGTCTCGCAGCCGGCGTTGAGGTGTGCCGTTGATCGGCTTCCGGTACTGACGTGGATGGGCTTTTATCGGCTCCTTGTTACCAGGCTACGGTACCTGGCATAAAATGAGCCTATCGACGTCAACATTGGTAGACCGACCCACCGACAATTAGTAACAGGCCAGTACTAAGAAATTCCCCAGCTTGTATAACAGGCCCCGAGACGGGTGACTATTACCTGGTTTACAAGGACACAATGGATGTTATATTCTGATACCGAAGAGTAGGAGTGTCATAATCTACCTTCATCCAGATTATTGTTGACATGATAAATCCATCAAACTTTTCATAATCAGAAGAAAAGCTCTGTACGATCCCAACTATATATTAACCATGTACTAATGAATCAGTATGAAATCTTCACGAGACCAGGTATTCTGAAGGTTAGCGTATCCTGTCTCGCCATTGGCACCAGTCACAAATACATTCAAAGGCAAGTGAATTATTCTCCTGACAAATTCACCGATTGTCAAACATTGATATATTTCTATCTTTCTATATCCGTTGTACGCATGCAGACATGAGTACATTGTGTCCGAATATTGGTCTGCCTATTCACGAATACACACGCTTATCAGTCTGTCAACGGGATTTGTCAGGCACATTAATCTCAGAAACGTTAATGCCTGAATAATGAAAATCTCTATCATTATCACAAGATGTAAGCTTTCGCTGAATGAGTTATTCTTAATCACAAGATTCATGTTATATTTAAGACGTTTGTCGTTTGAATTAATCCCTGAACTGTCTTCACGAGTGTGGACCCCGTTTAACCAAGACGGTCAAGATGAAACCGCATGTATTTTGAGCTGATGAAAAACTGAACGTGTCAGGTGGTCACGTGTTCGGTAATTTGAAGGCAAATGTCTACACAAAGGTCAGCATTCATCAAAATGTTCCTTTGAAGATGCCTCTTTCAGGAGAAATAGACTGATTGAAAGACGTTCTACCATGGGCCATGATCAAAAGGTCATGTTGAAGTAATACTTCAATTGCTGCTGATGGTGACCTAGAACAGAATGATGACCGCTTTTGTATCAATAGCGGGAGAGAATTAAGTGATAAAACTATTGTGTATTTGATTTTGAGGTCGCCCCGAAATGTTAGCCACAAACATCCAACAGATCCGATATTGAGAGTATACAAAGACTTTCAACGTATTCATAAGCACGGGTTTTAAGACAAAAAGTTAAGTTTAGAGGTATTTAATGGAAATTTGAAACATCACTGTAACCATTCAGAAGCATTTCTTTAATGTCATGATAAGGTGAGTAATTATTGTTTGGTGTGGCATTTTAGTAATATTTCACAAGTCTTATAGGGGTACATCATCAAAAATGCTCGCACGAAATGTATAACTCGTTATGGGGTGTTTGGGTAGCCTAGTGGTTAAAGCGTTCGCTCGTCATACCACAGACCCGACTTCGATTGCTTACAGGGGTGCACGGCGTGAACCCCATATCTGGACTCCTCCGCCGTGATATTTCTGAATTATTGCTAAAGGCGTATAACCTCACTCACCCACTCATTCACATATTTTATAACGGTTATCACTAAATGTGGTATTCGTATGTTGTGTTCTCAAAGAAAAACGAACTCTGAACTTTTAAGGTTTGAGGAACGTCATCGTTATGAAGTTTTTGAAAGGCATTTAGAAGTTGGACGAACATGAATACATGACACTTTTATGGATAACAACTTCTTTTTATTCTTTACACGACGTTTCAAAGCTAATTCTTGCTCCTTCATCATTCTCCATACATTCTCCCTCCTTGCTTGTGTAAACATATTTTATCTATATATATTCACGCTTTGTACTGACTCAGTATCCACCTGATGAAGGGGCAAGAATTAGCTCTGAAACGTCCTGTAAAGAATAAAAAGAAGTTGTTATCCATAAAAAGTCATGTATTCACGTCATCGTTATGATCAGTGAGGGCTGAATCACAGATGACCTTATTCAAGATCAATTTTAGTGTTGATATCAACTTTACTGCAATGTGATATCAATTTGCTTCACAATCTCCACCAGCGTAGGGAACTAAACAGGGCTTAACGGCGTGACAAGCAAATGCTTTAACCATTAGGATATTCCACCGCCCTGTTAAAGACAACTGAACTTGTATATTCCTTTTGTGACATATTGAACTCAATCATTGTTTTGTAAGCCACTTTGACACACTATTGCAGGAGTTTAATTTATGTCTAGTAAATCTACTACCTATTATAATTGCACCGTGCTTTACGCGTTGAAATAGGCAGAGTTATTTATTTCAGTCAATTACGTGTAGACATTAATTATACAAGTCTTAGTCATCATTGTCAAATAGAGTTAGTACCGTTCTGCTTATGAAAAGGTAGGATGTGTAGACATTAATTATACAAGTCCTAGTCATCATTGTCAAATAGAGTTAGTACCGTTCTGCTTATGAAAAGGTAGGATGAGACAAATCTAATCAGGATTCCTAGTTAACGAGGTCCTACAGATGAATGTTAAGTCAAGTGTACCGCGAATGCCAATCACACGTTCTGATAGCCGGAAAACCTAAATGTACAAAGACTCTGTCATCCTTTGAGAGTTCGCCAATGTCTGCGTCCCTTCCGATAGTGTTGACTACTATGCTGAGCAGTCTCCTGGTATCAGAAAATCCTTCTTGACGCGTGGACAAAGGGGACAGCGAGATAACCGCTTTAGATTCATTATCTGGAGTTTGTACGAAGGTATCTCTGTTACTCGCATGTTCTGCCATTGATTCAATTCATTGCACTGAAAGAGTTAACACTGACAACAGACCTCAAGTATCTTTCATCAGAGGGTTGAAACTCAAGTGCGAGTATCTTGCTGGTATAGGGAGATCCTCGTCGAGTCTAGGTTCATTCCGTGGTAGCAAACACGGATCAGTCGTCAATCGACGATTACTTTGTAGCAAACACCCGCCATATTCGACGTGGGAAAATATCGGTGAATGGGGAAAGGGGACAGGGCGCGTTCCGATAAGATGAGAGAAAAACGATTACAGTTTTGAATTCCCAGTTTCTAAAACATTTGTCGCGCACGTCTGGAGTATTTTTTTATATTGACGAAGCTATTTCCGTCCCTTCCGCCGCCCCGTGGAAAGCACTGGTTCCGTTTTTCGATGAAGCCAACATCTGTGGTAAAGTATTACCGATAAACCGTCATGAGCCCACGGGCAATGAAAGGGACTCCGGTAGGAGCTATTTATAACACCTTTTCAAAAAGGGACTTATTAAGCCCCGCAAACCAAGGTTAAGCGAGGTCGGACTAGACGGCTGCTTTGAAATCTGTTATCCAGGGAAACAGCCGTGGTTACTGCTTCCTTGTTTCATATTCTGTGACAAATTCGATCACACTTCGAATACACAGTCTAAGCTATCGTTAATGAGAGAGGCGTGAGAGTCACGTGTACAGGTGTGGGTAAAATTAACTGACGGGTAAAAGAAAGTAACTCTATACACTTCAGAATTAGGTATGTCCAACAATTAGCAGACGGAACAAATTACCACTTAAACAATAATGTTCTGAACACAACAATGATATCCGTATCAAATACATCAGAACCAATAACCCTTTTCTTGTTTGCTTCAACTGGTACCACACCGAACATCGGTGCAGCGTTCGAAATGAACGTCGGTCGTTTGGCCCGGAGCCGACTGAAAACCACAGCCTTTGTTTTCTCCAGGTTCTCATGGCCGACAATTTGTTATCCCCAATAACGAAGAGCATTATTTTTCAGAACATATTCAGTAATTTCTAGTTTTTATCTCGATCAGCAGCTGTTGTCTATAAGTGAAACGAGGAAGCAATTTAGATTACAGACATTTCAGAACACTTAGATCTTGACATGGATGTTGATTTCGTTGTAAATGAAGACTAGTCAGTCACTAGAGTTAAAATGAACTCTTTTACTCAGTTTGTTAGTCGTCGCATGTTTTGTTTGCATGGCATTACTTATATTGTAGCTGAAATATAGGCCTACACGTTCTGATTAAGAGCCACAACTTTTTATGGTTCTGGGTCCTTAGTGCCTGCAGCTTTTCAGGGTTAAAGACAAACACTGCATGGTTTTATTGTGTAATTTGCCCGCAGTTTTCCAGTGCGTCTTGTGTGTCTTGTACCCGCAGCATGTATAACGGTACCGGTGCCATAGCGCAGTTTGCAGGAATTCTGCAGTTTCCAACGGTATCCTTCTAGTTTACGTGGCGCAGATGAATATTCCCTTTTTCTACGGGACATAGAGGAAGTTTCTGGAGGAGGACCGGGAATATACAGACGTGACAAAACACGAGCCATTCATTGCACAAATTGCAAGGAACGAATTAATTTCACCCTGGAACATGTTAAAGAAATAACAATTACGTTTCACCAGGAAAACTAGTGTTTGCCTCAATGGTGATAGACCCGTGTAGGTCCGGGTTAGAATGAACCTTCAGTAACCCATGCTTGTCGTAAAAGGCGACTAACAGGATCGGGTGGTCAGGCTCGCTGGCTTGCTCGACGCATGTCATCGGTACACAATTGCGCAGATCGATGCTCATGCTGTTGATCACTGGATTGTTTGGTCCAGACTCGATTATTTACAGACCGCCGCCATATAGGTGGAATATTGCTGAGTGCGGCGTTAAACTTAACCCACTCACTCACTCAATTGTGATAGTAAATGTCAAGCGATTTTTTGTCCCCCAAACTAAAATGACGTGCTAAAATACATTGTTGAAAATGTATAGAACATGATGACATTCGCCGTCCATGACATTGTAGCAGAGTTTATGTAACACTGCCTGAAATAGAATGTGATTTCTTTCTATAAGACAAAAGGGACAATGGATATTACATAGGGCAAGATTCACTCACTGATCATCCGTAATTCGCGGTTGGTGTTCTTTGTGCGAAAAACTTTGACATGCTAAGTGAAGGAACCCTTGTAACATAGGCTTGAACTTCTGGTCAGATCTTGCTCAGTAAGTCCATTAGAGCGTACTGTTTCTGCATGACATGACAGAACTTCATATATTGTGACACCGCCCATGCTGATCTGTTTTGTATAACATTCTCTCCTGTAAAATCAGAGACTAAGGGACGTCGTATGATAATTTAATTTCCCATCGATCCCACGTAAAGAAATTCTCTTCAGTGAAGTTGCAAATGAAGCGGGTGGAATAGCCCGGTTTGACACTATTCAGGAGGGTAGGAATTGTATGATGATGAAACTAAATAGTCTTGTAATGATCAGTGGGTATCTGCGTGTGTGGGAGGCGTTAGATACGCCATCTGATGCACAGTTAAATGGCCGTCTTTAATCAATGAATGGTCATTTGAATAAAAAGGAGGTACGTGGATACATGTGCAGACTGTAATATTTATGAAGTACCTTACCGGACAAAATAAAGTTACATCCATGCTTGATGTGGTTTAACACGAAACAAACCAATGACGACTTAATCCGATAGTGATTTGATTCGGGTATTATAGTAATATTTCGGACCTTCGATTTGCAGTGTTTGTTTCAGCCTAAGAAAGTTTCTTAATTTTTTGGTTCAAAACAAATTTCATGTATATACTTTCTGCAGTCGGCAGTTTACACATCAATTGGAATTATTCATTCTGTTAGACAAATAAAAACATGAACATACTAGCACAAAGCAGGAAATGGTAGATTTTGTATAAGGACAATTGAAGGTGGCTGTAAGGTCAATATCAAGGTGGACCAAGACAGTCTATTAGTCAAGGAAACAATAATGTATGTTTCAAGGTCCCCTTGTCAGTCTTCGGCACGCATGCTTGTGGTAAGAGGTGACTATCGTTTTTTTATGGTAAGACTCGCTGACTTGGTTGACATACATCATCGTATCCCATTTGCATAGATCGATGCTCATGCTGTTGATCACTGGATTGTCTGGTGAAGACTTGGATATTTACAGACTGCCGCCATACAGCTGGAATATTGCTGAGTGCGGCGTTAAACAACAATCAAATTAGCATAGAGCACGAATATTACTAAGTGCCTGTTCCCTGTCTGCCAACCATAACGTCACACATGCTCAGTTGACAGTCACAGTTAGAACGGGTGGCCCAGACGTATAAGGCGCCGCAATCAGCTGTGCAGAGTAGCGTCCCTTTGGCACGCCATAAACGTTTGATTGTTGGGTCGAGTCCTGAATATATTTCTACGCTTATCAGCGTCATACCCATACTGGCGACTTTCACCCAGGTGGTAAATGTCTGAGATCTGCATCACTTCGGATGTATTACCACCTTAATTAAGTCACGAATGTTGCTTAAAGCGGTGTTATACCCATGGTACCCACAAACACAGAGTCATTCACTCATATTTGACTCTGTCCTGTGGAGTTCATTCCAAACTAACCCGTGAAGATCCGGAGCAGAATTGATCTTCAGCAACCMATGCTTGTCGTAAGAGGCGACTAACGGGATCGGGTGGTTAGGCTCGCTGACTTGATTGACACATGCCATCGTATCCCAGTTGCGTAGATCGATGCTCATGCCGCTGATCACTGGGTTGTCTGGTCCAGACTCAATTATCTACAGACCACTGCCTAATAACTGGAACATTGCTGCGTGCGGCGTTAAACAACAAACCAACCAACCAATTATTCCAAATTTTACTAATTGTTTTGCTCCAACTCAAACATTGAGGCAAACAATTCAACATAGTTCTTATCAACATCACATATACACATATTCCGCCATTGCTAAAATAAGTATGTAAATCGATTTAGTTTGATAGTTAGGAACAAAGTAAACGGAATGCTTAACTTTCGAATTTACGCTGACTCTTTTCCCTTCAATTCGAGAATAATTGAATCATTCTCTCCTCGCGGGTTTCCTGGAACAGTTTCTTTCCTCTGCTTGCTGGAACTATAATTAAGGTGCGTTTAATCGTGTTACGAGGCCCACACCATCAGCACCAGACCAAAGAGCGAGACAGTGTACACTATTGGGAACACACAGCACCACTACAACGTCGATCCTTCACAGAATAGCCCCTTACAGCATATGCTCGCATAGAGAATGTTCATGACAAACGAACGCCCATTTTCACTTGACCACATGGCTGTGGGTAGATATCAAAGAATGGTACACAATGTGATACAACAACATAATCATTCCAGGCAAATAAATCACATTGTCTAATTTGTGTCGAACTTATATCATATGCATACATATGATAATAAGGCCACACGTGTAGTTCTGAACTCCATGGGGCTTGCTCCAAGCTCTTACACCACGAGGGACTCTATTGCCCCGGATAACCCAAGCTGCCTGTTAGGTGCAAGAAGGTAAATAGTCATATGACTTCGAAATGTGTGTATACATGTTTGTTTGTTTGATCATTGGTGTTTTGTTTGGTGTTAAACAGAGCACTCAGCAATAATCTGTCCATATCGAAACTGCCTTTACATATTCCAGCGAGAACCAAATATACCAACAATATGAACAACCGTCGGAGTGCGAAGAGACTTGAATGACTACCCTGTCTATGCTTTACGTATGCAGACCTGTATCTCGTGATGTTATTTCAATCCAGAATCTCCCAGTCGGTTCTGTTTTTCAGGTTTTCAAACACAGATGAAACAAATACCCTATAACACATGTGTGTGCTGCACACATTTTGCTGATACGAAAACTAATTAACACACGAGAATTTATACAAGCTGCGGCCTCAATTTGCTCTTGTTTTGTTACTGGTTAATTATTTGCGGCAAGCTGAGGCTAAAAAAATAGCAAATGTAGTTTCCTTGACCTTTCAAACTTTTCATTTATTTGAGTTGGGGTGATTTAAATTTTATATTTATTTGATTTATAAAAAAATGAAACTAAATTAATTATAAACGGTTGCATTATTCCCAGGAGGCATGTGGTCGGCTATGTAAGTAAATGGTATCTTCCAACATTCAAAGGGACAAGGAAACATTTCATATATGAGAAAAACACGTTAGATGAGTGGGGTCGTTCTGTATTTAGACAGGCGGGTATACAAATATAAGAATTTATTATGGCCTAACCAGATCTTTTTAAAACAAAAATCCAAAGGATAGTCAGTTTAATTTTGTTTTATCAATATGTTCGATACTCCGACCCTACCTAGGTGCAGTATTAAACCTGATCGTTGGTACGATGGTAGGTGCGTCAGCTTGGATCGCTGAAGGATCCCAGTTCAGTTCTGCTTGAACTATATGAAACTAGTCATATGGATTTGTTACTTTGGAGATAATTTCAAATTTCAAAAAAATGTTCAAATACCTGATAATTTATATTCCAAATCGAAGAAATAGAATTTTCAGTTTTTGAAATTGGGTTTGGTAGTAAATGCATGATGTATAAAGAAATACAACGTGCAGTGCATAAATACGTGTTCGGCCCCTAAACATAATATGTTGATATTTGTCAGTATTATAATTATGTTTATGCTTGTGTTTCAGATCCCACAAATCAGCTACGCGTCTAGTAGCGTGGACCTCAGCGATAAGACGAGATTTGAGTATTTCTCCAGAGTTGTCGCCCCTGACACATATCAGGCCCAAGCAATGGTGGACATAGCCAAGGCGTTCGGCTGGAACTACGTCAACACCTTGGCTGATGACGGCACCTACGGGGAAAAAGGAATCGGGGCGTTTGAGGAGAAAGCTATAAAATCAGGTATAAAATAATATATTATGATGAAACGATTAATGGTGATGATGGTAATTATTTGGTTGGTTGGTTGGTTTGTTCTTAAGGTCAAACTCAACAATATTCCAGCTAGATAATACATTGCACATTTAATTCTTCTTTTAAAAAGCTTACGTTAGTGAACATCATCTGCGCTTATCCGAAATGAAGGTAAATTAGTCGGTTTTTAACAATTTGGGAATTTTGAAGTTTTCGGTTAGAAACAAGTCACACGTCACACTGACCTATAAGCTAATACACGCATATATGAGTGATGATAAAATGTTTACTGCAAGGTTCCTAGCAAACATCAGGACTTCTCATGGTTGGGGTTAGCTGCCCGGGTGGACTTTTATCACTGGGCTATCCCACCGTTCACTTATAACCATGCTATATTATCAAAATACGTCCCCCAATGACCCTGTAGCATTATGGAACAGGATGTCATGTTCTTGTTTGAAAGTTACAAAACTGCATTCTTAAAATAATGCCCTCGAGCAAGAATCGAACAATCCATTCAAATATGTTTTCGCCAAGTACAAGGTCCGTAAAACTGAACATGAAGACGAATGGTGCCATCGAGTGTGCGTCTGTTCTCTGTTAACATACGTTGGACTGTGGATGAAGGGAACGCTCTGAAACCTTAGGGCGGCGTTGTTGTTTCCACAGTGCTGTTGAAGTGGGGGCTTCTAATGTAACATTAATGAATGGGGGCAAAAAACGATCATGCATATTTCATCAGTTTATTGATGCATGTATAAAACTCTTGCCACATAATGCATTCTGCTTAACTGGGAATGTGCCAAACCAAATGGTAATTAAAAACAAAAAATTGTTAATGCAAGCTTTTTCATTTTGAGGGATTTCGATTTCTCGTCAACAGAGATGAATAAGGACAGACATAAAAAGCTCCACGACCTTGAATACAATACAGTGTCAATATTCAAAGTGAATGAATGAGTTGCTTTATAAGCAGGGATGACAGATAGCTTGGGTATGATGTGTGGGGCAGGGGTGGGGGTAGAGGTGTTGGGGGTTTCTCTTTTGCCAGTCGGGCAAGTTGTTTATTTAAGGAGTAAGAGGATCACCAGACCATGTTAATTAGCAAGACAATGATGGGTGGGTGGGGGAGATTACAATTGTCCGATTTGAACTCTCGCTCACTTCAGGAATTTCTGAATTTTGCTCACCTAAGATTAGGAGGTGTCCCTCATAATCCCCCATTGTCTCAGGATTAGCACGCTTCATTGCTTTGCCTACCTTAGACAATACCTGCCGGCATTCAGGGAAGTACCCGAGATGATTAAGCCAAGAAAGACACAAGTGGACTATCATCTGTATTTTTATGTTCAGCATACATAAATTGGTAAATTACTAATCACAATCATACATAATACATAACATACATAACTGTACACAATGTACATAATTCCATATTTGGCGGCTGACACCTCTACCCATTGCTCAGTCACATAGTCTACAAATGGTCGGACGCCTGGCACGTTCATGTCCACAGACCATGCCTCATGGAGGTGTTATACTAGTCTCTGATTATCCCGTTCTTCCAAATATGTATAGCGCAACCTTGTCTGTCCATTAACCTTACCGTCCAGACAACGATACACGTGAATGCATTGATGTTCTTGACTCGTTAATTGGGAAATGTGCTAACGCGGACGGGGACTACGTCACAGTGCTATTACAGACCTACTCGTTAGTCTTAGAACCGTAAATCACAAGTCGAGGCCGTTAGTGTTATACAGTTAGTGTGATTTAATAATTTTGTTTACTGTTATTTTGCTGTATCTTATCGCAAGGTCATACAGTTTGAAGTATCCACTATGGGGGCATATACACAGAGCAGACAGAGCAACCGTGTACAGAATGTATATTACCGTGTTCGCCATAAAAAGTAAAAAGACGGCGTCGCGTCATGGGTAGTAACTTTATCTTTGCATGCAATGACGGACAGGGCTTCACCATGAACAAATTGTGGTCTGATAAAATGGCGAAAAGATCTTAACATGGCACACCCTTAAAGCAGGTACATCAAACAATATTCGGCCAGGTATTCCCCTACAACTGCCCTGTAATATGAATTATGTCACATATAAGGATGCTTTCTCTTGTCCTGGTAAAGTCATGATGCATTATGACAACACTGATTTGGGTGACTTTTCGCAGGTTTGTGCGGTGTCAAAGTTGTATTGAGCCGTTTCAGTAATGAACAATAATAATATTTTGTCGTCATGGAAGTCTCTTGCACGGCTAAGATTTGCAACAGAATACCTATCACTTTCCACTTTCGTGCATTTGGTTCAAAATGCAGCCAGTAAATATGGAAAGCGTACAAAATGCATACAAAACTGTTCAGGATGTACTGTACATCCTGTCTACTTAAGCTCAGAATGTTTCAGTGTTCAGTCATGGCTAATGTACTAACTTAGTGTAACATTTATACATGTAGTAAATGTGAACCGGCAGACAAGAACGTGAAGGGTATTAAACTCCTACATGGGTACATACTAGGGTTGACTGATATGTTCTGAACCTTATAGAGATGGGAGTTGAGTGTGGCATTTTCATGGATGTCCTTTGTAGTTGAGCGTTGTTTCGGCAGGTACATAACCACTGCACGTTCGTCTTTTTAAAGGCTACAGACCCCTACATATTCTACTGTCTTGTCCCAACAAAACAAGCTGCCAATCTGGCTCATGTTTTTGTGGGTGTACCTCTAAGCAAGGACGCAATATTTACAATGACAAAATTAAGCCTTCCGTGTAATGTTCAGAACCTTACAATAAACGCTGGTTAACGTAGCTACAACTTCGTATTAGTCACGCTACAAGGCAAGTGGGAACGCATCGCGTCTTTTCACATTTAAAATGTGAACATTTTACACGCACCCATAAAAAGAGTTGGTCCCGCGGGTACACCTGAAAAAGTTTAAAGTAACAATAACATTCCAATTATCACGTGAATGTGTCATTTGGTTCTGTGACCTTCAGCACAAGGCAGCTGAGGTCAACGGAGCCGACCATAGTTCCGCCGACTACAGAAGAACGTTGATTATTTTTAACCTGTAATCGTTCAGGGTGAGGCTTAACAGTTTGAGAGAAACGTGACTTGAATTATGAAGAGCCTGGATTCGAACTCACGATGGAAAGCATCAAGGGGTGTCAATCAAACACTGGCGCCGGCGTCGATGATTTGTGGCTTATATGCCATATGGGACGTATGGTCGTTCAATCTGCTTGGAACCTAGCTTCTGTTTGATTATGCTATCGCAGTGGACCTCTGTGAGCTTCGTAGATCCCTGGTTCCGATACCATCATAAACTCCTACTTACACGCACGATAAATCAGACCTTAATGCGCCATAACTCAGAAAAGCTCACTTCGGTATTGGCTATTGGTTCCGGGCTTGTGAGCAAAGGGAGATAAGTACTATTTGATTGCGAGAACTAGTCTGTAATCATAGGAGCCGTTTACAGTGGAGGGATTTGGGACATGTTATGGCCAGATAAACGACGGTGTTCTTATCGGACTCCATGTTGCAATTGTGTCACCCCTTTAAAACAAACCGAGGACTGAGCCGGTGTTCTGTGCACGTTTACCAATTCCCTGAGAAACCTGGAGCGTTGGAATGGTTGATAACCATGAGCGTAATTCATGATAATGCACTGTAATTATGATCGCAGTGATTACGAAAACTCATCCATCACTTCATCGCCAAGAAATATCCTTTATATCAAAAATAACCACCTGCATGTTCAATGATGACTTGAAAAGAAATAACAAAAAGATGGCGACCACATTGTGTAATATGAAGGCAACTTCATCAAGAGGGCATTTCTGAAATTAAGGAACAAATTACATAATTCCCCAAATGATGTTATATATGCCTTAATTAATGAATAGCCTTCTTACACGTATAGCAATCCTGTTTTATTTAAATCACGGTTATGAGATTTGTGTTCATCAAAATTCAATACTGGAAACTGCTATTCCAGTAAATATAGGTTAACTTATGTCAGTTCCGCCTAAAATACAACTTTCGAAATAACGTTAACAGAAAAATGGGGTGGGAAAATTCACCTTGAAGGTTAACTTGATTTTCGATGCTTGACAAAACTACCATTGTAACGTTTCTTGTAAAAGGACAGGAATTTCAAAATGACGCGCAAAACAAAGTTTATAATTCCAGACAAACATACATACAAAATACAAAACTTAAATTTCCCTAATGCAATATCAGAATGTATTGTTCATTATCAATATTTTGTTAAGTATATTTTTTTATTGCTTTTAGTCACGACAGAATGAATAATTAACTAATTAACTTTAACGATGACATGATTTCGTGTTGTTAACCGGAGAACCGTGTCTCATAGGTTCGGTAGGCATGTTCAGCTCTGGTCATCCGAATGAGTAAACTAGTCAATGCTGATAGTGGTCAACCGATCTTGGCGTGGACCAAATGTTGGTCAGCGCGGGTTCACTGTGTTCGTACAGGGTTTTGATATCGAACTATAGCCCGGAAAGACTGACTGACTGACTGAGTTTGGTTTTACGCCGCTTTTAGCAATATTCCAGCA
>VKKT01001050.1:181713-194532 GCA_008038995.1 Haliotis laevigata
AAAACAACAACAAACAAAACAACAACAACAACCCACACACAAAACCCACACAAACACACACACACAGATAGAGAGAGAGACACACACACACAGACACACACTTGCATGAAAGTAAACAAAGAACATTTCACCTCTCCTCACTGTAGCTCAGTGCAACCTTTGTGTAGGTGGTCGATACATATCTGGGCATGTAACGTTTCCATTTCTTTGCGACACACGTGGCAGAACAACGTGTATGCCTGCCGCTATTGTATTAATATTGAATCGATAGATCGGGATACCTTGATTAAACCACAACTGGTAATCAAACTAACACGACAATGTAGCCGTAATTGTTTCTCGTGGATTTACGTCAAGAAATAACGTCAAATACTGCACGACGTAATGGCTGGACGACGTCCGATGCGTGGGAGCCAATTGCAGCTGTCACCTCCTATTCCCAAACCTTGCAATAATATTCATGTTTTACTGACAAAACAAAAATCAGTATCGTCTCGTTAAAATTGATTAAATAAAGCCAACGAGGCGTATTGTAAATTTCAATATATAGTATATAACAACATGTCATATGACAGATCCGCGACAAGCATAATACCAAATGCCATGCAGTGTTCCGATCTTTCGATTGAAGTTAATTCTTACGTAGGAATATGAATTTAATTGAGTAGTTATACTTCATTCCCGGTTTGGCTATAGTTTCTTGTCATGGTGTGGGTCTTGTTTACCCGGGATTTGCATACGTATCTGTGGTGTAGTCCGACTTGTCTGGAGATTTACATTGCTTCCCACTGCCTCTTAGACATCTTGACATGTCAAAAACAGTTCAAGGGAATGTTAACCACGTTTTCTCACTACATGTCCTGTGACATAAGTATTAGTTAGTTAAGAGACGTGTCACGCTTTAAAAAACCGTCATAACCCCGTGTTTTTAGAAATGTGAAACATTTTCTTTCTCTTTCTTTCTTTTTCCCCGTAAAGACAACTGCATTACGACCTGCAGAGGGTGACGGCTTCATCATCTGCAACAATCATTCCAGGTTTATGTGAATGAGTGAGTTAACGTTTTAGGTGACACTGGCAATATCTAAACCACATCGTTACGACAGAAAGCCATACATTAAGAATAATATATGTAAGCATACAACAAGATGCCATCGAAGGACAGTAAAACAACTATTTTGTCACATATTTGTCAAACTAGTTTGTGAGCATGTAACATAGTAAACTATCAGTTGATAGGCACAGTATAAAATGGGGTTAGAAGTCGATAGCAACCAAAGTTAAAACACCATAATAGGGACCGTGGGAACTATTGTGTGCAACTGGAAGCAAACATATTTCCAGAATAAAACCACCCTTGTGTCGTGAAGGCCACATATAACTTTAATCAGATTCCTTACAAAATAATGAGAATGCATGTGTTGTCTTAGTATAATAAAGCTACTTACGCTCACACTACAATACATTAACTCAAAACAAAATATGAGGATCTCGGCAAACATAAATAAATCAGTAGAAAGGAATACGCATGTGGCGAATTAGCCAAATATCGGCACATCTACAAATGTTATTAATCTTTATACCATTTCGTAGCCAAACAAGCTCTGGAACGATAGTGAGACTTGCAGACCCTTGTTAAACGAAAACCATTTTCAATAAATACGTCATTTCGATGATGTACCTTCTGAAAAGTGTGAGAAGAACCCAGTATCTCGAAATTGCATTTCACATGCCTGGATATATGTATGGCATTTGTTATGAGGGTGTGCTTTTGTTAATTATAATGTCACATTATTAACTTTTAATTTTACTTGTAATACACGGAACTAAATGTGTTACCTATTCATCAAATATGGGGCGCATAATGTCGACAGGTTTAAATCAGAAATCAGTCTGTGTGCGTCAATGGAAATAACATATGACGATATCAATTAGTATCCCGGAATATATCAACAGATATAACACAAAAAATATCGGTTCAAATTAGAGTTTATATCATTGCTTAATCCCCAGCATCAAAATGTCTCGTTGAATATACAGACCGGTTTGATTATGGATTTTATGGTGAGGGWACGATTATACTCATCATCAAACTTCTAAACTTAGTTGTTTGTGAAATATTTGCTTTACATTCGATGTAATGTAATTATGTTCAACAAATCAGACTGTACAAATCAGGATGATATAATTATATCTATCAAGGTTTTAGCTGTAGAAGAATAACCTAAATTTTGTATTCAGTTTTTGTAGGCTACTTCAAAACGTCACGCGACAAATGAGAGATCATCATATCTTAATACAGGAGATCTTTATGAAATCCTTCTTCGAGAACTTCAAAGTACTGGTAATTCAAAAGCGAAAACACGACCGTCTGGTAGTTGAGTGTACAGTGCAACGGTTTCATTAGAAATGGTGTGTAAATAGCGATTAATGGCATATGGAAACATAGTCAGTGAAAGTCACCATAGAACATGAAACAGTCAGTGTGGCTGATCAGTACAGTCCGACGACGTATCAATACAGATTGATTGATTGTTGTTTAACGCCACACTCAGCAATATTCCACCTATATGGCGGAATCAACAGTGATCAACATAATGAGCATCGATGTATGCAGTTGACATACGTGTCAACTAAGTCAGCGAGCCTGACCACCCTATCCCGTTGGTCGCCCCTTACTACAAGCATGGGTTGCTGAAGACCAATTCAATGGTTTTGGCATAGTAGTGTGACAGGTCAAACCAAGAGCAAATGGAGTTCAATGGTAAGACTGATATGAAACAAGGCAGAATATACGAGATCACAACCAAAACAATGATACATGACATTGGCAGATTGATACACAAATGTGGTGATCTGACAGAGAAGAATAGTGGCTTGATACTGATGAATAAGACATTAATATAGAATATTAGCAAACTGATCCGATTGATAGAGGTGATGAAAGCGACCAACGACAAATGATGCTGAACAATGGTTGATAGATACATGTCAATGTTTGTATCAATTCTTTACATTCCATATATGGCAAGTGTTCTCTGTTTGGAAGCTGTTCGTCTCGAAGTTTCAATTATCGATTTCAGGCAAGTTGTAAGGAATAACAAGTCTTTTGTTCCATCAACATGAAGCTAAAGTGAGTGCATTTGTGACTGCAACCTCCACTAGCAGACAGTTGTTCAGAGGTAGAGTGTCCACAAAGAACAGCAGGCATCTACTGTGAAGGACCGGACAGGACCTAACCCAAGGCACTATCATAGTACTAAGCGTTTACGATAGGTCCATAGATTGCCGGATTCAACTAGAGGCAGTGGAACAGCATTGTCTTCAGAGAAGAGTCACGGTTCACTTTGCGCTCGCAGGGTACAGGTGTGGCGCAGGACGGGGAACGTCACCTATAGTTTTGTTTTCGTGAGGTTGACCACTTTGGAGAGTGCAGTATTGTGCGAACCTGCGTCTGCAGCTGATTGTCGCCCAGGGGAGTTTTACTAATTAAAGTATCAGGACCAGGTTTTAACCGCAGTCCTTCTGCCAATCATGCAGCTCCATGGTCCTTGACTGAAATTTCACCCTGAAAACGCTGTGACCTATGCTGTTCTGGCACGCAACGCCTTTTGTAACGCAGGAGTTCATGTAATGGACTGGCTTAGCGTTCCCCCGTTCGCACACATTTGGGAGGAGCTGAGAAGATAGTTACGGCAGCAGATGAATCAATCATGAACTTGGAAAATCCCTCGTGGACCAATGCGAACGACTGCTAGTTACAGTGTTCCAACAGTTTCTCCGGACCATGAGTTGCCGTTGTGTGACGGTTGCCCAAGGAGGTAACTCCCGTGATTGAGTTCTACTGGTCCAACGGTTTAATCATTGTGAAGTTCAGGTTGGTGGGTCATGGAATGTCAAGCAATATTTATTCAATATGATGCCGCAATCCATTTTTCATCATCTGTATTTTTATCTGGACGATAGCGGTATGATATACATTTATTTTCATACGTCCATAGTGGTATTCTATTTGCCAAGAATATTATCTTTATATACTCATGGAAACAAATAAGGGAACACATGCAAGCAAAACTGTTCCTATATTCTTTTGCAGGTTTCTTCCCATGGTTTGTATTGCACTGTGGGTGAAAGCAGGAAAAACCCAAAGGAACACATGTCCTTTCATGTGTTCCTTTATTAGTTTCCATGAGTATATAAAGATAATATAAGATAAGCTTATCTTTATATTTGTTCAACAACAGTTTCATTCAGAACAATGTTGGTTTGATTCGGAGGAATGAAGATTCGTTGAGAACAAATGAAGATTGATACAGAATCATGGCTGTTTGTATAATCATGACCATTTGAAACGGAAGAATGGTAGGTTGGTACAGGGCGATGACAGACTGACAGATTAATATGCTGACAGAGGTCTTTGTTGCTCCATTAATTCTTCACGAAGGAATGCGTTTCGAGATTGATCAGATGATTTTAGAATACTATTGATAATTGTATAACATTTCATTGCTGAAGTTTGGATTCACACTGAATTATTTTACGTACAGTTATCTGGAGGTAGAATCAACTGACGAACAAATAAACAACCAAAGAGTTATTTTGAAGGAATAAAGGGTTCTGGTTAACACCAGTCAAAGGGAAATGCGACTGTCTTGCATGGGAGAGACGTAATACAAGCATGCCAAAATAGTTCATATTACGACTCGGAGAATGTGTGTAGGCTTACAATAAACAGCGTGTTTGGTAGACCGGCTAAACCTACAATGGGTGCCTGGACAGTGTCACGCAGTTGACACAGATGCGTAGGTGCTTGTGGTCATTCCTGCCGTTGTTTGTTGGACATGGTGTTATGTTGTGTTGTTTCTATCACTACAAGCTTACATATAGACATTTGGTGTAGCCACTTAGGTTAGGATTTCTGTCAATCTATGGTGGTCGTAAGATTCAGTCTGACCATGATTTAAAATAAAATGTATTTCTCAGTTCAAAGCCGATAATCCTGAAGAAAATGTGCAAAAACAAAAAGATGAAAAAAAGGTTACAATATGTTGAGATATTCTTAATGATTCATACGCTTACATTAACTCATATCTGTATCTATTTTAGGCCTAGGTAAGCATTGATTCGTCAGAAAACATAACCTTTGTCCAACGGCGATTGGTCCAGCGTTGCTGCTCCTGTGCATTGACGTCTTGCAGTCAGTCTAGGATAACATGTTCACATCGGGCAACAGGTTGAACTGTGAAACAAAACACGCTACAACAATTTCGGAGGGATGAAGTGGAAGGTGTCTGCAAGCTTTTGCAGGGATGTCGACAATTTTAATATTACTTTCGGCTGCTAATCTTTGTTTATCCTCTGTATGTGAGTGGTGTTCTGATGTATATCTGCTATCGCCCTACACGCTTGACGTCAAAGGAGATCCCAATCAGCATTGAACCGTAACCAAGAAACATACCTGCCTATTGCCTGGGACTTATTAATTCAATACCTGTGCTGGCTTCCATGTCTTGTTAATTTAATCATCCTTGCTGGCTTCCATGTTTTCACTGTCACCAATCAGTGTTATTATCCCCATTTGTCCATTACCTATCAGTGCTTGATCACCCGACAGGCCTATTTAAGCCTGGATTAATTAAACTGGCTTCTGTTTGTCTATTGTCATTACCAATCAATCGTTTATTCCGCATGTGTGGCCTCCGGCCAAATATACAGATGATACAGCAGGTTGGCATTTGCATGTTACAAGCTTTTGTATCTCAGACGTAGTGCACAGTCAAAATAAAGTTGAAGCTTAATAATAACGTTTGTATGATTAGATGTCATTAGGCTGATGAAACTAGATTTTATGTTATAGAATGTACAGATCTTAGATGGTTAGATCTTAAGCTTTCATAAGCTGGACATATCATAACAAAATGAAATTCATCTTCAATCACGTCTGACTTACACACTTTACACAATCGCAGTGTTCTTATTACGTTGTAATATCGCGCAAGTTCAACTTGTAATCTGTCCATGCCAATACGCCTGTTAAGTGCCCACCATTCTTATCTTATCACTGCTGTTGTTTCACATGTATAGCTTTCTGCTTCTTAGTGTGTGATTCACCTGATGAAGAAGTAAAATTATACTCCAAACGTGCCGTTCCTCACAAAAAAGCAGTTGACTACATAAAGTTTCACCTTTTTATGTTTATCACATATAAAACATTAGATTGATCCAAATTATTAAATTATTAATTGATAACCAGTGAATAAGCTATATTGAACAATATCTCTCTGAAAGAACTATACCACTGAAGAATAATATAAGGGTAACGCTATTTTTAACGGCATTATTATATGCAGAAACTAGAGGTCATTAACTGCCCAACGAAGGAGGTCAGTCAAAAGGACCGAGGGCTTCTGCAAATGATAACGCCCTGAAAAAATAGCTTTACCGTTATTATAGCTAAAATGGATAGAATTTTTAATACAATGAAACAACAACAAACAACGGTATCGGTTTTGAAGCATTTACTACTAACAACAAACAACGGAGGTCACTGACACTTTTAACAAATATGTAAACGTCATAAAACAAAACAGATGACGTCACTATTGAGGGTGACGACATTCGACCTAGACCTTTGATCACACTACCAGCCGCCATTTTTTTCCAATGCTCAACAACATTAGAGTTCCAGTCGGTGATTTCATCGCTGCACGTTGTAATTGTTGGTCAATTGTTAAGGTTGTCACCGGCAAGAAAGTGCATAATGGCACAGGTACATGTGACGAATGTGAGTAAGAAATATCGTCAGTACTGAACCCAAGTTCAAACGAGCCGTAGGTGACTGAACATAAAGAGCTGAGCTCCTTATGACGTCACCTATCAACGGGCATGATAATGGCCCGTCGTCAAGCAATTCGGGGGCATTGTCAAGTTACAGTGGCCCGCTCATTTCTGATACCATGCGGGCGTTTTAATGATAATTCTATCCTTTTTCGTATAATATTCATTTAAACACATAGACACTGTGAGCTGTAATTGGTCGTATCCATGTTTGATCTATTGCATTCGACAGCGATTTCGTATGATAATGGAAGGTTTTCGACGCTTTTGTTTACCATATTGTTATGAGAGTGGGTTTTTTGCAATTTGTAATATCACATTGATTAAGTGATAGTTATTATTGGTCACAATGTTTAACATTTTGAGTGTGGGTTGTGGGTCACATCTTGCATCATATATATTGAATGGCAGTGGCATTTTTAGCGGTACCCCTTTTGAGATAGCACTTCAGAGTGCACTTGCATCCCTTGGATGCCTTTATTTTGTTTTGACTTCCGGTCGTATGTTCGGGAAAATCGCCTAATGTTCTGAGTGGATAATGACGCTGCCTGGCTTTGCTGGAATGCTCGAGAACTGTGTAAGAGCTATATGAAGGCTGGTTGTTGCCTTGTGTGACGGACATTTCATATGCCTGGATTTATGTACAGCTGTCTGCCATCGTCAACATCGTCTAGATCATTCGTTCTTGCCTATTCGTCACTGTCATTGTAAACAACCTTCACTCAGTATATCTGCTCTCACTGTAAATGTCAAAACTCTGGTGAGTTAATATTTTATATTTGTGACCCAATATTTTAGATTTGTTACACAATTGTACTGTACTAGAAATCTGCATTGTCATTCATTGTAACTTGCTCATTGTTTGTTTAATATATTATTGAATATTTTAGACTTGTCTGTGTTCTCTTTTGCTGGTTCAAAGGGATTCTTAAACCTTTTGTCACGGCAAATTGTTAGCCGTAACACATATAAAGTTTAAAATAATTATATCGTCAAAGTGTAGATAGTATTTAGGTCCAATTGTAAGACGTAGAGAATATTCAAACTGATTTTTGTTCCACAATAACCTGATGACAACACTTGATTACAGCCGTTTTACTTTGTGAATAGACGTATAACATGGGTTTATGAAACCAATTTATTCCAACATATTATAAATACACATTTATGTCGCTAAATCTGATGCTGAATTGCCTCACAATTGCCAAATCATCAGAGTGATAATGTCAGTACATTAAACGGTGGAAGCAGCTGTTTTGGCAACAGTATATATCATACCAGGACTGTTCTTTAAACACTTTGGATATATTATGCGACTTGGCTTGGATGACAGTTAACTGGTTCCAGCCAGTGTGTTTTACAGACAACTGTGGGCAGAAGTTAGTTTTAAGGTTTTCGTTCCTCAGTCCCTGAAGATTGCAATCTCAGCTCTTATGGTTTATATAAAACCAAATCCGTCTTACAGTCGCGCAAAGATCAGGATGTACGAGCGGAATGAAACTTAGACTGTAAAGGTAACGGATCGATTGTAACTCCAGATTTGAGCAAGTTGGTCTGGCGTCCCATTCCACCAGTACTTATATCGTAATAATAGGACGATCGTTCCAATCGTCTTAGCGCCATGGTTGTCTTGTAAAACGGAGCCCTGGGGATGTAAGCAGTAATGTTATATATTCAACCGATGATTCAGTGAGATTATTTGCAGAAAGGATGTATTCTGACAGAAGCAACGATGCTTTACATTTTATTGTTCTGTACCTTAAAAAGGTACAAATAGCCACTGAAAGGTTAGACGCACTCAGATAGTATTGCGGTGGGACGTATACGAAGAGGATGTGTGTGTAGGTGTGTGTGTGTGTGGGTGCGCGCGTTCGTGCGTGTGTGCGTGTAGGTGTGTGTGTGTGTGGTTCAGTCGTGTGATGCACTGGGCGCGTTAAAGCTAGTAAAGCGGGTTAAAATCCTTGATTCAACGACTCAAAGTTTTACGTTTCACCACGGGATAGCCTTTTGTGTATATATGGTGTCATAAAAAGTTTCCAGTGGCAGTTTCTATGGTTAGCATTGCCGATTACCTTTGTCCCTGTGCAATCCCTTTCAGTGAATATATCCTTTCTGTATCACACCCGGCTTCCTCATGAAATATATTGAAATACAGTTTAAAGCGTCCTAAACACTACGTGCATTTACTCACTATGATTGACAAAGTACACCTCGAAACGCGCACCCATTATGAAGTTTCCATCTATTGTTCTCTCCGTATGCGTATCATGTTTCAATGCCGTTAAAAGACAAGGTATTCATTGCTATAAAGGTTTCCTCAGGAACGGAACTTCTCAAAGTGGGCTTGTCTTAAAACAGGATAAAATTTGCAAATCCTTAATAACAAATGAGGTAACTATAACCTTGAAAGACAGTAACAGAACTGTAAGGCGAATATGTCAATCGACGATTCATAACTTAAAAATATTAAGATGAATTAGATTGAATTGTTCATTTATTTTTATATTTTGTACAATGTTTTGTCTTGTCATGTATACATGTTCGGTTCCAGGATACGATTGTTCCCCTGGGACCTATCCTGGCTGTAAAGTGCAACTTAATGCCTCGCGAATTCTGACTCGCTGACACAGTTGATTGCGAGTTATACTAAATCTCTCTAAAGACCTACATTTTGTGCAATGTTCTTTACCATTAGAACAGTGCCTCTGTAAGTATACCTATGGCCTTTGTACATATATCAATGTAACGATTATTATGTATTCCACTACCTTTTGGCGAAGAGTATCTAATCATGTTTTCGAGTTTTACATCCAGTGCTTAAAATTTTGTAATGACCACTTCCATAAAAAATCAGAACCAAATATGATATATATCGCCTTTTATTGCCTCCCACGCTGTTTTTGTTAATGACTCGATAGTGATCAGTCAAACTCTATACTACCGTTCTTGACATTCAGTTGTATTGGAGTGTTCAAATGAACACAGTGTCTCGGACTCGTCAACATGATCAAGATCCATTCCGGTAAACTTTGGATATCGTCGTAATATTCAGATAGTGTTATCGGTTCTGTCTTATCACCAACCTCTGCCTCATTAGTATTGCCAGAAAATCGAAATGGCTGCACGAACGTTTTGGTGATATTAGCGTCTATTATAGTCTTATTGATAATTCATAAATATAAACTTCTTGGACTATGTTTTCAGAATCATATCTCCGCAAGCAGGTCTACCTTTGTAATATTATCGAATAATATTTGATATTTACTCTTACGCCCCACTTAGCAATATGCGAGCGACATGGCGGTGGTCTGTAAATATTCGAGTCTGGATCACACAATCCAGTGATCAACATCATGACCCTCGATCTACGCAACTGGGACACGATGACATGTGGCGACCAAGTCAGCGAGCCTGACCACTCGATCCCGTTAGTCGCTCCTTACGACAAACCTGTGTTGCTAAGAACCAATTCTAACCAGGATCTTCACAGGTGTAACAGATCACTACGAGATGCTCTATTGACTCTTAACACCATCATCGAACACACCCATGGACTCGACCACGGCGACACTGCGATCACATCAACTGATTCATGTTTACACACGAGGTCAGATTCAAGCTTTTCATAGCTTAAATGGTAGTGATGTTGTCAATTCATATCTTTTGACAATACAAGTATCCTCATGATATCGTCCCTTTATTGATTTTAGAAACACATGTTCTTTGGCAATGTCCCTTTTGCACGTCAGTCGGCAATCGATACATTTAATAATCTTTATAAAATATCACCCGAGGCTCTTACTTATCGTATTAATATACAAGACAAATATACGACAACAAGGTTCGAATCTCGATGCTATGGCATCGAATGTTGATCCTATGAAATACACACACTACCCGAACATAAGCCATAGCGATCGGATACATATCCTTAGGTGTCAGAGTTCGCAAAAAAATTCCAAATGCATATCATATTCATAATTAATACAAAACTCGTTTCAAGATGGCAATTTAATTAAACCTGAAATGCCAAACTTTGAACGTAATTCCCAACTATACCAATGGCAATGGACGGTGTAGCATTGCTTGATATTCAACCTGGTTCCCTGAATGTAGGGAGTCTGCTGGTTCACGTCAAAGCCCACGGCGTCATGGTCTCGCGTAACGTGGTCATCGTATTACCTGAAGCACTGACGCTTTGATCTTTGAAGAAAGTTATCTAATTTTCTTTTTCTGACAGTTACGTATATGACAAGGTATTATTCGTGATATGTGACATTAAAAATAGTTCGACAAGACATATAGTTTATTAATACTGATTAAAATCTGAAACGAAAAGCATGATATGTAAACATATATGAGTTGCCACAGATATACAGCGTTGATGATTTTAGACTACCAAGTATTCTAATTTTTACTGTACTGTTTGTTTTGTTTGTTTGTTGTTTGTTGCACTAGGCAATATTGCAGTTATATGGATGCGGTCTGAATGTCATCGTGTCTTAACCAAACAATCCAGTGACTGAAATAACGCGCATCGATCTAAGTAAATGGGATACGAGGACATAGTCGCCTCTTACGACAAGCATGGGCTATCATGCTCAATCAATTTTACCCGGATATTATTTAGCTGGAATATTGTTGAATGTGGCGTTAAACAACAAACAAACACACAAAGAAACCTGCTCCTCAGTGGGAACCTGATTTGTTCCGACTTGAAATAGCTTACGTTGGTCAACCACGTATATTTGGCAGTGGAAGTTGTTCAACGTTGCTGAAAGTTACTACATCCTCCAAAACAGTAAGTAGGCAGGGCAAAGAAAAGAACCAGATCTTCAAAATAGGTGTGGACATCACTGAAAACCTGGACGTAGTACCTGTATCCACAAATACGTATACCTTGCACGAGATAGATTAATCCGCACACTTATATCTTGCCACATTTAAGAATGTTGTTTTCCTCGAAATGCCAATATCATTGGAAAATGACTCGATGAGGGGGAATTTGATTTTCTGTGCCGAATATCCCTTGAGGAAAAAACTTCAAATTCATCAATGTATATACATTGTAAATGGGGTGAGTGGTTTTGGAATCTACACCTGGGGTTAGAGATACGTTTCCCTTTTTAAACAGCTTCAGTGACAAACAGAAATACAAAAGACTGAAATAATAATCTTGAAATATTCCTAGTCTAACGGCAACCACCCAAACTGTCAAAAGGAGTGGCCTAACAACGTATCAAAAACTGAAATAAACATGTTATTGACAATGGGTCGACAATGCATGCCAACGTGAGTGCACAATCCACTCCTTAGGTATAGTAGCCTTAGCTACAGTAAACAGTACCGATCCCGATATATTATCCAAAAAAAAAGAAACGCATAGGCGTTTTGTATATTTTAAAAATCTATGAATTGCCTATTGTGTTCAAACAATCTTCAAAATATGTAACCAAAGTGTTGATAACATGATTTTACACAATAGCACAAGTGAAAACTCGAATTTAGCCGAAAATGTTGATTTTGAATGGGATTTCTTAAAAGAATTAAAAACCTTCCAGTTGAAATTGCGCAGCAAAGAGCATGCACTGTCTAGTTATAAAAGTCCAGATTAGTTTCGGAAATCGGCATTCGTTTTGAAGGAGTTTCAAAGTCAAATCACTACGCCACGTCTTGACACTGCGACAAAGAACATCGCCATTGAAGAATTTACGCTGGAGATTACCAATCCTCTGCTGCCAGGCGTCTAAATGCTAGTCTGGGCACGATATCACGGCTTGCAGCTCGTTACAACCAAACAGGTATAACAAATGACCGTCCCCGTACGGACAGACATCGAGTCACCACTGCAGCCCAAAATCGGCACATCCGGGTACTACATTTGCGTGATCGTACTGCCACGAGTGAGAGCACAGCTCTCATGTAAAACTTCACGCTCTAAAGTCTTTTTGTGAACATGTTATACATGTTTGAAAATACAAC
>VKKT01001051.1:21678-32219 GCA_008038995.1 Haliotis laevigata
AGGCATGGGTTGTATGTCATGTAAGATGTTTGAAGTGTACGGTATGTCGACTGTTCGCCATAATCGTTGTATAAGGCATGGGATGTATGTCGTGTAAGATGTTTGAAGTGTACGGTATGTCGACTGTTCGCCATATTAGTTGTATAAGGCATGGGTTGTATGTCATGTAACATGTTTGAAGTGTACGGTATGTCGACTGTACGATATATTAGTTTTATGACATATTAGTTGTAAGGTTACACTGACATTGTCAGTTGACATTGAAAGCGTTGGGCAGCATTTTGCATAAGACGAAAGTTGTCTGGCATATGCGTTGTTCATCTGACATTTGCATGACAGTGAATTGTGAAAGGACATATACCTATACTCGTATATCGGTGTGACAAAACAGTTCCTCCAATAAGACAACACGTGTCTATTTTTGTCGTCGGAATAGCGATCGATTGCTAGCATTTGGTTGATATTAACATTTCATCAGTGTTGTCGTAACATGCGACCGACAACTTGAAGTACATATCGGGCACCATGCGTGTTGAGTTCACTTCCTTGGAGCAGTCCCACAGGTATGAGCCCACGCACTTACAACCGATACAGATAATATGACGCGTGCGTCTCGTGTCATTTGATAATCCTATGCATAATAAACTATTATGTTGTTACTAGAACGATATGTTCACTTTGTTATTGACCGAAAACATCAGCGCTGACGAATAATTAGTCACAATCCAACAGGCGTTTTAGACAACCTAACGGATGGCTGAAATCAGTGATGATACCATGTGTTCACGATGGGGTAAGCATGTCCTGCCTAACCTCTCCCTGTCGATACATGCAGCTGTTGCAATACATGCATGAGTTCGCTGCAAAGCACTTTGTGCAGTACATGTACCCATGCATGTACCTGGACCTCGACATGGACCGGAAGTGCCGTTCCGTCCAGCAACCGTGTGTGTGTCAACGTTGCCAGGGATATAGTTGACGGCTTCAAGGTATCAGTAAGGACGAAGGGGGTCTTGTGTTCCATGACACACTTCTCTGAGAGGAATCCTAACTTCTACATTCCCCTGACAACGAGGTTTGGTGTGTTAGAACCATGCCTGCTTCACCATATTGGTAAACATCAGTGACGTGCATGACGTCCTCCAGTTAACCTGATGCACGGTGATATAGTGGAAATGCCAAAGGCGTTGTTCAAACGGAACTCCCCACATATAAACACTTTTTGCAATAAACAGGAGGTTTAATATAACATATAATCTGGAATGGTTGACGTTGTAGCAAATGTCATGAGGGTTATCAACGAGGATGTAGAAGTGTCCAAAGGCAGTTAGAGTATAACCTGCTATGAGATTTAACCCTAAAGACTACCTTGAAACAACCTCATCTCAACCATATAGATTAACAATATATATCTTCAGAACATGCATTATTTAGTACAACAGGAGATGCATAACCGTATAACAGTAAAGTTGGCATTACAATAGTTTTCCCACATTTCCAGACTTCAGTGAACTCCGGACCCAGACGTCTCTACATTACCTACACGTAATCACTTTTAATACAACGACGCTGAATACAATGATTCTGTATACATATGAGGTATACAGAATGAATCAATATCTTCCTCCTCCACTTCCTTCGTTATCGTAAATAAATATGTAATACTCTTTAATTATATAGGCCAGGTCGTATAATGGTTAGGCTTATTTCACTAGTCTGGATTATTTTTTACATGTATCGTATTATCAGCTTTTCTTCTGTTTGTTACTGTGGTAGGAATAAGAATATCAATACGGCCAGGGTTTTCTTATTACGCTCACCTAAGAAACGTTTAACCTTCAATGGTACTATGATTGTATTTAGGACACCCAATACACATTTTCTATCTTTCAAGGTAGGACCAGGTTGGGATGCAGGATAGAATCAGTCTTCAGTAACCTGTAGCCTTCTCATAAGGGGTGCCACATGTTTTGGTCGGTCAGTCCAGGTAACTTGACTGATTCTCCGGCGGCTGGAACGTCCGTTATGACATCAAACACTGGGTCATGTTCAAGCTCGATTGTTGACAGCCTGAAGTGATAAAGCTAAAGCATTTCTCGCTTACTCACATAATATACAGTATAGATCCCATTATGTAAGAACCTTTCTTACTTCTTCTTTAATCGCGATATTTCTTACAGTGATAAGAGAACACGTTTATTGCGGACACTTCCGTGTGATAAAACTACGGGAAAGGAGGAACCTCGTTTATCCATAATTCAGTGTTGAACTTTTTCATTATTATGCTTACACAGCAATCAGCTAGTGATCTGTTTTCACCTGCAAATATTTCACTGCGATTTGTTAAGGTGAAGGCCGGTCGTAGATATGTTAAGTGGTTCGCGATGTTAGCGATATTTTTAATGATGCCTTTGATGTAAGTTGTAATTGACAAGGCCAGGGTTGTAATGAGGACTTTGCATGACACGTTCCTCTCCTTATACAGTCTTCAATAAATCACACTCGGAAGTGAGTTGTATATTGAACGTCCCTCTAGCTGATATGTTGAAGTAGATCACGAATGAATAATGCATGGCCGTGACACGGTGAACTATTAACGCCCTTCAACAACAAACGGCATCATTAGGCGGTGTTAAAGAGGTGACACATTCAGCTGACTCCTGATTACATCCTCGATATGACAGGGCACATTATATCTCCATTCCAGAAGTATAGGGCAATGTTTGAAGTACCGAGTGTATGACAATGTTTGAGGTACCGAGGGTATCACAATGTTTGAAGTACCGAGCGTATCACAATGTTTGAAGCACCGAGGATATCACAATGTTTGAAGTACCGAGTGTATGACAATGTTTGAAGTACCTTCTGTATGGCAATGTTTGAAGTACCGAGTGTATGACAATGTTTGAAGTACCAAGTGTATGACAATGTTTGAAGTACCGAGTGTGTTCAATGTTTGAAGTACCGAGTGTATCACAGTGTTTGAAGTACCGAGTGTATGACAATGTTTGAAGTACCGAGTGTATGACAATGTTTGAAGTACCGAGTGCATTCAATGTTTGTTTGAAGTACCGAGTGTATGACAATGTTTGAAGTACCGAGTGTATTCAATGTTTGAAGTACCGAGTGTATCACAATGTTTGAAGTACCGAGCGTATGACAATGTTTGAATTACTGAGTGTATGACAATGTTTGACGTACCGAGTGTATCACGATGTTTGAAGTACCGAGTGTATCATAGCGTTTGAAGTACCGAGTGTATCACAATGATTGAAGTACGGAGTGTGTCACAATGTTTGAAGTACCGAGTGTATCACGATGTTTGCGTGAGTGAGTGAGTTGAGTTTTACGCCGCACTTAACAATATTCGAGCTAAATGGCGGCGGTCTGTAAATAATCGAGTCTGGACCAGACAATCCAGTGATCAACAGCATGAGCATCGATCTACGCAATTGGGAACCGAAGACATGTGTCAATCAAGTCAGCGAGCCAGACCATCCGCTCCCGTTAGTCGCCTCTTACGACAAGCATGGGTTACTGAAGACCAATATTCTAACCCCGGACCTTCATGGATGAACAATGTTTGAAGTACCGAGTGCATGACAATGTTTGAAGTACCGAGGGTATCACAATATTTGAAGTACCGAGGGTATCACAAAGTTTGAAGTACCGAGGGTATCACAATGTTTGAAGTACCGACAAACTGTTTGCTGTTCACGCTGTATGCCAAGGATTATTTATCAGTTGTATCAGTGTTGGCCATACCGGGTACATGACGGTGTCTTTTATTCCGGACATATACCAGTGTTTATTATTCCGGGTATATGCAAGTGTTTATTATTCCTGGTATATGTTAGTGTTTATGTTTCCGGATATATGACAGGGTTTGTTATTTAGGATATTTGACAGTGTTTATTATTCCGGGTAAATGCCAGTTTTTATAATTCAAAGCATATGACAGTTTTTTATTATTCCGTGTATATGTTAGTGTTTATTATTCAGGATATATGACAGTGTTTATTATTCAGGACATTTGACAGTGTTTATTATTCAGGATCTGACAATGTTCCGGACTCTACGGCACCAGCGCGCGCGATTGCGCCTATTGAAGTCTCTCAAAACAGGGGCGACAACTGGCCTGTTTGGTCGAATCCCCACTTCAGGCAATCGATTCCTGACAGTTTGGTTGGAAACTCTTCTCAAAGCAGGGATGCGTTGTGCAGTCTCCACAGCTGTGACAAGACGATGACGCGAGTGAGCAACCCGGATGTAGCAGTCCTGGGCTTCGGTGGTAACTCTTGGATGGCCGCTTCTCGGGCGATCTTTGGCGGAATTGGTCTGCAGGAAACGATCCCAAAGGTGAGATATGGTGCTCTGATGAACGTTGAAATGTAGGCAACTTCAGACTGCGACTCCCCAGCTTTAAGGCAGCTTATATTTATGGCGATGTTTCGATWGGCGGCACTCAGTTGTGGCATGATGATTTCCTCTTTTCCAGGCAAACACGAATGACAAAATTAAATACAGCGTTTGCCTTTTATAGTGATCGATACCGCATTCTTTTCCGCTTACTTGCACGCGCATTTTGCTTCGCATGTTTTCTTGGCGACGTTTTGGCGAATATTTCTTCCAACACTTCTAAAACAATAGGGAAAGTTAGAATTGCAGTGTTTTGGCGTCGAAGCAGTTTACAATCACACAAAGATGACATTTTGGAAAGAAATAGTACATTTGTATTTTTTTTTAAAACAATTTCCGCAGCTACATGAGTCCAATATTCTCTAGATCACTTTGCGTCTCCTTTTCTTAAGACTGTAGTCTAAGATGATTAATGTTACCCGAGTCTTTCCCCATGTCTGGATATTATATGCTTAGGTCTTATTTGTGGATGAAAGATTGAGTCTTAACTGGGCATATACCCCGTTATTAGACAATTGTCTTGAGAGAAGCCATTCGCGGTACATTGTCTATCAAGTTTAGTCATCAAGAGGTGCACAAAAAACGTCTGGCTTAAGATTAATAAGTAACTGTGTGTCTACAATGTTTTCTTGTGTTGAGTATGCTTTGTAGATCAAGTAAAGAATGGTATCAAGCTGTGCGTTTAAATATAGGACATGATACAGTCGAGCACCGTTGTGTCGAACGCTGATAACTCGATATCGGTTGTCTCAATATAACATCTCGGTCCCGGCAAAATCCTTCATAATTTATYATTATTCAAGCTCTTTTACTTCGATACGGATGTATCGATATTTCGGATATCTCGATATAATTTCATGGTCCCAACAAGCACAATTACTCTTTTAACTCGATATTTGCGAAGAAACTCGATATTCACCTACCTTTCATAGGCAAGTATCCCTCTGAACTGAGGTTTCCACACGTTTCCACACGATGCGGCATAAATCAAAGCAGGGATACTCTACTCTTATATAGTCTCCCTGATCAAAGGGATGTGGTAGTGTAAACTAATTAGGGCTAATTGTGTAGAAGGTGTCAGTTGTTTGTTATTTCATTAGGATTAACTGAGATGGAATTAATTAGGAAGTACTCACTGTTACGACTAAACACTGCTGATAACGGATTATAGTTTTAAATCAAAACATGCTGAGAATCCCATGAGGGTTTTGTGCAAACACGTGACTAACATGTGCTTGCTGAGTTGTTTCTAAATTGCGGACTAAGAAATATGGATTAGGAGTCAATTTGAAAGCTATTGTGTTGTATCGAGAGTGGTTAGCTACTATCGCTTTCATGCCACCACCAAATGCCCGTCAATCTCAACTTTCAGAATTCTTCGTTTCGTCGGTTGAATAAATCCAACCTTGTATAATTCAAGATGGACACTATAACATAAGCTGCAATCCCCGTGAGTAAGTAAATATATATACATGAAATAAACAGACATGAAATCTACATTTTATTGTGTTGTCTTTCATAGTGATGTGTGATGAAATGCCCTGGTCGGATGTCTCGAAGTTCGGATAACTCGATATTTTTTCTTGGTCACATGAATATCGAGACAACGGTGCTCAACTGTATATAATTCAACGTTATTGGTATCAGTCTAGTTATTGTCATAAACATCAGATATACGTAGATAAGTTTCTCCTGCAGAATGTCGATCTCTGTGCTGTCAGTCCTTGAACATACACCCTGAATCGAGGTACACAGTCTTGACATTTCAAATCCTTCTTCACGCGAATGGCGCTATGATTAGGTTTTATTGGCCAAGTAATGCGTCGTTCATATCCCTTAGGAAAATACATCTAGCATTATGTAACGTCGCTTCTCTATAGCCGTCAGTGCCGGCAATATCAATGAGGTAACCTACTTCCTCGGTGTAACCGACATTGTCGTCCTGAGTAGAGTATGGCAATTTAGCAGTCTGGTATTGACAACACGGCTGTTTGATATTCATCGTCAAGAGGCTTTAGGTACCAATACAATATCAATTATTCTGTAACGGTTTTCATGCAATAGTGTTTACAAAAACATTCATGAATTTCATTCAATAAAATTAGAAACCCTTGCGTCAAGTCAGTGTTGGGCTGATGGGCTTTTACATGCTTCTGTCCCTAAGAAGTTACAGTTACGGCTAATATTATGTGATGGCTGGAGCTAAGCACTTCTGACAAAATTATTTGAAAACAAGATATAAATTATAAATACACTCACTCACTCACTTTTGTAACCAGAAATGATCCCTTGATACACGAAGAAAATATGGAACGGATTTAAAATACAACTTGAGTCAAACTTTAAAATATAAAATTCAACAGAAAGATCCACATCACCGCTCGTTCTGTCCATCACACAGTTGTTGCTCTTGAGAATAATAGGATGGGATGATCTTGTGTCTGACGCCGAGTCCAAACAAAATGACGATAAAAGATCATACCAACAGAAGCATAAAGTGAAATAACGGGGGAAAGAACAGGATTCACCAAGTCTTGAAAACTGCATTCAACCAAACAATTACAAACGTTAGCAAACCGTTACTGAAAACAGTGGGTAAAACACACAACACACAGCTGTGATACCCTATCATGTGCAGCACCATGGACTAGCCTTTTCCCCTTGTTTTCTCCTTTCTGCACGGCAGTATAATTTTTTTATTGTGTCTTGTATATAAGAGTGTGCAAGTGTTTATTGTTACGACAGACGCTGTTGGTTGTAAATATCTGCAGCTCCGCTACCAGCACTCATTCTGCTGACCCAGCTGTGATCAACAAGGCAGAATGTTGGTCAACACAAGGCGCTCGGGATTCTAGTAGTGTTAAGCCAACTTACAACATTCACTGTTAGTCAACACTAACGCGACGCAAGTCACAGGTCTGCGTACAATAAGTTATTCATGTAACATACACTTTAAACTGAAATTGTAATGAGAAAGTTACACACGGTGATTAAAGCTTACTCCCTATTAAAACAACCTCTCTGAGTTATATAACATTCTAATGGAACCAGGAGCGGCAACAAGCGGTTGTTTACACGTTAACAGTTACAGCATGGAAGAACAGTTCCAATTCATTAACAGTACTGTGTTTGACCGTCAAGAAACTACGTTAAGTCAAGTACATTCCCGAAGACATAGACGCTGCCATTTGTTCTGGGTTTAACAGTCCGCGTGTCTCGGTAGATTCTAACGTGGGTCAATTAGATTTATATTTACTTGAGTGGGTGGGTTAAGACCGCGATTCACTTTTCAAGATACATTCTACAAAAAACATAGACATTAACTGCTTCTTTTACCGTCTGACAGAAGAGCCCACCTTTCAAAGACGACGACTGATTTATTGAGAGACCCAACTGACACTACGAGGAACGTTGTCAACATGCAAACTATATTTTATGGTATCACGTGATCAAAACTCATTGATAACATAATTTATTGCACAATTCCAATCCTGTATTAAGCACGTAATGAAAGTGTAGGGTTCAATTCCAGTTCATCTGGAGACGTCAATGTGTAGTTTATAATGTAGGACAATTATCGACCTCGGCAGTGAGCATGGCGCTGGCAGAGATGCATGGAAAGCTGCACTAACTGCAAACAAAGGGTGTATGGCTGCCGTACCGCTGGGAATGGTGGAGAGACAATGACATAAACTTTTAAACTTGCTTCTCTGACATTTTTGTATTGATTGTCGAAGAAATTATGGGTTTGTTGTCTGAGAAAGGTTTTTATGTGTGTGTAAATTCTAAAACATTCATTATTAATTCAACGTTATTTTTATAAACATTTTGCGTCAGCAAAACAACGATTGTTATAATGATAATGTGATTGGATAAGATGTTAGTGTTTGTTTCACTGTTTGCATGGCTTCTGTAGTACCTCAATATTCCACATGAAATGAAAGTTTCTAAGCAGTAAACATATTGTTTTAATATGTGTATAAGTGGCATGTCCGAACAAGTAGTTAACCGAATCATTCATTGTGGGTGCAATCCGGACATGTCCCATCATGCATGCTTGTAATGAGATGTTTTAAAATTATTCACCTGTATCGTTTTAAGGTCACATGTGCATATAATTATCAAGGTTTCCCAACACAGAAAGTACCATGAACTTTGATATGACTGTGTACCTACACGTTTGCCATCTACTGTATCTATGTAATTGTCTTGTTCATTTACACCGCAAATTTTCATTGACATCCATTAAATGGGTTATCAGTAATAACTCTCGATGGTACACACATACGTACCGCGGTAAATCGATCAAAGTATTCAATTAATTGATATAAACCTCTTGAGAAAATACGCAGCTTAGTAAACCACTTCCTCGGCAGAGTAAATGAGACGTTGATCCCAAGAAGATATGAAGTAAACATAGTAAAATGGGAAAACAGCACTTTATAACTGAGTATTGTCACAACCAAAGAATGTGTGTTGATTAACGGGGTATAAGGGAACAGGGTTAGTGAGTGATAGTAGAAGTGATTGATCGATCTTAAAGACTTAAAACGTGCTGTGAAAAGATATGGCCTATTAAGCAGACACTTGTCTTCTACTCATCGATATCCATAGTCTGTCGTGAAGCAGAGAATGCAAGAAAACCGAAAATGTATTGTTTGTAACAAAACCCCAAGGATTAGATGTCTACCCACACTCCGACCCCACCAAGCATTCCCACTCCCATCCCCTACCCCGGACACTGGCCGGTCGCCATGCTTACAGAACCTAGGACATGAACTGGGTATAGTCGTATGTCTGTGACCAGAGTTCAAATGCAAAGTAAAGGTTATCACTGCGCTAGCTACAATACAGCATAACTTACCATAAGGGGGCATCTCATTAACCTGGTTACTTCCACCCTGTCTACTGTGCGATGTTACACTGCTGAACTAGCGTGGTTTAACCAAGAAGACAGACGCTACCTACGACCAGAGTGACTGTTGTTCAACTATGCAACGCTGGCACATTTAAGTTTCATCAATGACTGAGACGGAACATTTAAATATTTACCTTGCTGCTAGTCTTGCCCGTCTCACTGAAGTTCAAGCTTACATATCGGAGACCTGGATTCTATTACCTTCAGTTCTACTGCAGAATGTAAATTGCCACACACCGATTCTGAAACTGCTGTTGGTTTAAACGCTTTGAGGATGCTTCTGCACTGTAGCCAAGTGAATGAATATTTTATCCCTATACTTATCACTGCATCTGGGCAATTCCATTCATATATGCGAGATTTCCTCCACAGTCGAGCTGACGTGAAAGTCATATAATTCCCTTAACAGTAAGCTGGAATATCTTGACATGATCTTGTCATTTTCATATAATCCGTTCACGTAGTGCGAATATTTATATTGAGCTCACACATTTTCATTTCATGAAAAATTCATACATCTTGTTTGATGTGGTCATACCAGTCTTTATAGGTATTGAGTTGATGTCAGCATGACATTGAGTAGTACTGTGGATAACAGTATATTTATACACAAGGTGTCAGGGCCTTCAGTGCTCCTTGTCTCCATACACGTGATCAAAGTCCCTGAAACACTGTGTATGTATACACCTGGAAAATAAATATCACAACAAGTATTTAGTTTAACCCCTATGTAGCCATTCATATACATTATTATGGCTGTATGGTTATTTTGACCCTCCAGGCGCTCCATACATTGATTTTATGTACGATCAAAGGTGAGCATCAAATACAGTATGTGTACCCTGCCATTTAGTAAATATATAAATGTATCAAGTTTCACTAAACAGTATTCTTACATCTCGATAACTTGGACAATCAATTGATTTTGATGTTGATAAGCAAACATGGAGCCTCCCCATCTGAAACTGCTCAAAGATGGCAAGCTATTGGTATGCGGAATGCTGGCATATCACTGAAAGCTTTTGCAGGATATATTGGTTGTTCTCTACCGACTGTCAGTCGATTGGTCAGAAAACATCAGCAAAGTATTTGCGTTAAGGGCCGTCAGCGTTCAGGTCGACTACGACCCGTAAAGGTCCGGGTTAGAATGTACCTTCAGTAACCCATGCTTGTCTCCCCGTGAAGGTCCGGGTTAGAATGTACC
>VKKT01001051.1:102750-113095 GCA_008038995.1 Haliotis laevigata
CCAAGTGTGGGGCTATGTTTGAGGTGAGCCGAATATACACGTATAGAGGCACACCAAGTGTGAGGTTATGTTTGAGGTGAGCCGAATATACACGTATAGAGGCACACCAAGTGTGGGGCTATGTTTGAGGTTTAGTGACTGGAAGCAGTATTGTGGACAATGACCAACTGTCGCCATATATAAGATATATTGTCTTTACAACAAAACAATACGGGCAGGATTTTATAATGAAATCCATATGGGGTTTATAGTGTAGAATTGGTTACCAAGAGGAATGACAAGTCTTTATGGATGATCAGCTTCTTTATTGTCCAATTGCGACATTTCGGTATAGATACGTCTACCGTTTTCAAGCATATTGTCATTCCCATTGCTCACAACTTCTAGAATGCCTCTCAAACAGTTTGGATACCCATATGTTTTTGGCGGAGACGGATCAAGCTTGGTAATAAACATGATATTACTACAAATAAGCTGAATATGTCTTTCAATAACCTTCACTCACTCATGCTGTACGATACATAATGTAATGGAAGATAACTTATTAGGCATTTCAAAACTTGAGGTAGATGGCAATAGTTGGCAGGTCATGCTTACTGTTTTCAGAGACACCAAGTGTCAACACCGATTTTCAGTGATCCATTCATGTAATTTTCAAAGCTATTTTGCATTTCATTCCCAGGAAAATCTCTTCCAGCAGATAACAGAGATGTTCTCTAGTGTTTTATATTTGATTCGCTGGGTGAAGTAGAGTTTACAGCTGCAGAAGCTGAATAAGCTGATGTGTTCAAAGGACGTTAAAAAACATTTCAAAGCTTTGAAAGTAATTAACACTGGCAGCTCTTTGTATCAAATTCTAAATCTAAATATCTGAATACATGGCTTCTCACACTGTTTCTACTAGCCCTTTGACAAAGGTGGATTCAGACTTGAAAGTTGCCCAAACTGGTAAAAATATAATTTCTTGTTGGGGGAAGTGAGTTTGTTTCATCAAATCCTAACAACACAACAGTGTTTTCTTTCCTTCTGTGTTCACCCTACTTCAAAGAAACCTGTGCTACTTTGATGGAATATTTAATTGTTCTTGTTTTCATTGGAGTAAAGCCATGAGCTCTTCATGAAGGTCACATTCAAAATGTCATGACAGTGAATGTTATTGAAATGATGAAACAACACATTCACATAGCAAATGTTACTAACAAGCTGAAAGTAACTAAAGACAAGTAACACAAAGATCAACACTTTCCTTTTATACATGTACATGACATAGACATTTGTTTTGCCAAACTGTTTCAGCAGCCATTCAGCCTTGATCTAGCAGCAGCACCAAAATCAATATCATGTTTAGCTATAGCTAGAAACAAAATATAATCCTTTGCTACTAACGGTCACTTGTAACCTACAACTACCATTGGTGCATCTAAACAAACCCTGACACAACTCCTACCACATCTCAGTCATGATACAAATGGATTCTCCTTGACCTCAGTCAACCCATAACCACAGAACCACAGGAAGAAGTTCAACATAACATCAAAGTCAGGCAGTAATCAATCTCGATTATCTGTTGAAACAGATTCCACGGGTGTGAACATTGAATGACCAACAGAAATGAATTGATGACAACAGATGTTCCCGAAAAGGGTAAGCATATCTGCATAATTTTCATCTTTCCAGCATGCAAATGACTACACAGACTGTCATAACAACAAAGTTTCATACCTGAATAAAATATAAAGGTCTTGATATTGACTATATGTTTCCTGTTCTGATAAATATTGCTAAAATCAAGAACTTACCATGAGAGCTGTAATTTCTTAAGAGAGATTTACTTACCTTGAACTCCAGAGATTCCTTAATTGTGACTGACGTGTTGGTAATATCTCCAAGCCTAGGTTTGGCCATGTCTGCAAGGCTGGGGTCCTCAGTACTGGTCAGTCTTTCATCAGTGTATTTACCTAGTAAAATACCAAAAACAAGCATGTTGAAAGAAGGTGTGAAATATCCTGTCTCCTATTATTTGGTTGTACTGTTTGTCATATCTCTACAGTGACAATACACAGAGTTTATAAGAAGAAAGGCTGGAGAGGAGTTAGCAAAGAGAGGGCTGAAGTTTGATTCCGAATGGATGGTTGATAATTTTGATATGAAAGATCAATTTCAATAACATTCACTTAATTTTCTCCCTCATTACGGAGTACCAAAATGAATACCAAAACTATGACATCTTTGACCAAGAGCACAGAATTTGAACAGATTTTGATTTCTGTATTTATACATTCATGATATATTTATATTCCAATAGAAAATTCATTTTCTTGCTCCCAAAATGATATGATGTTGTTAATACAAAAGCTGAAAACCTTTGGAAAAACATTAATTCACTTTTTGAGGAATCAAACCATTTGAAACGTGTGAAAAAGCTGGGTTATTTGGAAGTAGTTGTTACTGCAGCAGAAGTTGGATGAATGGTCATTTTAGAAACAGTAAGCATTGCCAGCAAGTTATGAGCTAGGAACACAGGCATAGTAACAGAACAACTGTCAAGAGATATTAGTAAAACATAACATTTAGGCTTGGTTGAGCACATGGAAGAAAATAAGGATGAGTTAAGAAAATAATCATTACAATTACAGAGACACTTACAGCAAGATTGATAGAATAGGGATGAAAACTGTTATTGATTCATATACATTAAAAGGTTTGAGAATGGAAATGCAAACAACATCTGGAAATAATACAGGAAACTTGAAGATGGTTTCATTCACGTGATAAAGAAAATGAAAAGATGCATTTCATTAACAAAAAGAGGGGGTTTCAAGACAGCAATATCAAAATATATTTTCTCATAGATGGAGCAAGGAGAAAAAGTTTTCAAGCTTGGAACGTTTGGAATAATGACATTATTACCAAGAGAATGGTTTAGACAAAATACACAGAAACTTGCAATTTACAAACTGCAAGAATCCTGACCAAACATCCCATGAAACATTCCCTGAAATGTAAGGTATTTTCTTCTCTGTTCTGGGAAAATCACACACACAAAGACAGGGAAATATTCATTGTAAACATGCAAAAAAACAAGTCTATGGTCCTAGTGCAAAATACTCGCCCCATGTCTATAAACATGTGTATGAACATTCCACTACGATACTGATGGTACATCTATTAGCTCTTATCGGTTTGGAACTGTGCTCAACTGGTCTTCATCAGGTATTAACATGGAGACAGACATGGCACCACTTGACAATTGACATACAAACATTTTTGAAAAGGTAATTTCAGGTTTGAACAAATAAAAATAAACATAAAAAAACCTTTGAAGGCAAAAAAAAAGAGAATTTCAGGTATATCTTATAACTATATCATCTAAAATGTGCCATGCTATTAAAGCTGAATAGCTAAATGGCACAGGATGCAGTAAGTCAATGTTATTTAAAGAAATTCCTGCTACAAGAAATTGTTAAAAACGCATCCATTGACTGAGACTACATTTGCATTGAATTGATTATATCACCAAAGTTTAACTGTACATTTCTTGTAAAGGTGCACCATGTTGAACTGCACACAGGACAACACACAACAAAACAGACAACACACGACAATGATGTCTTCTCAACCAGCAACTCTCCAGTTGAAGTAAAACACACAATATTTCTAAAGTGGGAAAAAATCATAAAAAATAACACTATCAAAATGCTGTGGTAAACTGAAAAAATAACGTCAAACCATGCCATACTGGCGGCGCCAGCTCAACGTATTGGAGCTGGGTGCTGTGGAACTTTGCAGGCTATAAGCATTGCCAGTAGCATGTCATGAGCTAGGGCTACAGGTAGAGTAACAATACAACTATCAAGGGCACACCCATATACTTATCTGCTACCGGAGACTCTGCTTGGTCAGAATCTTCGTCTAAAATCAATTAGAACTTTTCAGTGAAGCTGACTGCTTCCAGTGTTAATATTATGTTATGAACAGAAAATGATTTTGACATACAGATTTCTCCTTAACAATTGATTAGCATGAAATAGTAACAGCTGAACTGTCTTTTTCTCGGCTTATTGGTAAATATTCCATCTAAACTGAAAAGATAAGCAATTATGTCACATCATACAAGAAATTATAATGAATCCGAAGAGTACGATCCTGGCTATCATCTCTACAATAGGTATGTGCTCATCAGTGATTTCCTAATAGCAGAAATTATTGTTATAGATGTCACATGTAATACAAATTCTAGATCATACATCAATAAAACCCGACAAGGCAAAACAATGATCTTTCAAAATGTTAATTCCTCAGGGAAATTACTTTCAAATATTTCTTATGGAAGATCAATTCTCAAATAACTCTTGAGGATCCTGTAATTACAAAGTTTGTATAAATGTTTCACAAGGTATGGGACTTGAATATGCGAGTTGGTGGTGTCAGTGACAAGGATGACCCATGGATGCTCCATGAATCTTGTGTCGAGAACTCTTTCAACCATAATCAATCAAAAATGTACGTGCAAACGATTAAAAAAATATATGCATTTTCCTTCCACTGTCCTGTGTACCAAGTATGTAATTCCCATATAAAAAGTTAATGATACAGAGAAAAGTGTTCAGGGTCACAAGGACAAATGTGTATAGGTGACAAGAGATCAAATGGAAAGACACTATACATTAGAACTGCTTGTATGTAACATTCCTTTGACAAAGATCGTAACTATAGAAGAACAATGGTATCCAGTACGGTGGTATCAGTGAAGAAAAGCTATTGATCTCATGGGAGCCCTATTGTTATTCTTTAAGGAACCACGGCGGCCATTGTTCAGCATGCCAGGCACACCATACCCCAGTATCCATCATAATTATCACATCTCACAGCCCTCTAATAACTTCCAGAAACACTGCACATCATAATACATATATTATATACATATATAGCAATTCTGTGAAGTGACCATGTTCTTTAGGCTGAGGTGGGAGGTGCAAAATCAACCATGGTGACCTAAATGTATTGTGCAAAAATGGCCTAAGGTGCTAGGCTGAGAATCAACCTTGCTCGTGTTGATATTTATTTCAGTACAAAAGGAAGAATGCTCCCGGTGATGGTAACACAAGTTTCTGTGCTCTTGTGAAACAAAGCATTTAATGCATATAAACAATGAGGCATGGTACTGCAACACACGGCCAAAGAAAACATGAAGTATTTGAAATTACATGTCCAATAAACATCACTTTCTTCTACTTCCATAAGACACACGATAACCTTTCAAAGACAACAAACAACCAATATAAAAAACTTTACCTTCTCAAATATTAACACTGTTAAATAAGCAGCATTTTTCATTTCCAAAAGAATTGTTAAAAAGTAAAATGCCCAATCCAGGTCAAAAGATGTTTCCTCATTTCAGAAATATGTTCAGGAACATTTTTTTCATAATCTCATGTAAAAGGTGCACATCTGCCATCAAAGCAACCAACGAGTATCCCTTGGCAAAATATCCATGTACTTATTAACTTCTCTACAAGAAATCCTGTCAAAAAAGTGGAAAAAGCTACCTTTGATAAGATATATATCAACATAGCAAATCTTCATCACACTGAGGCAAAATAGAATGAATATTCAATTTGAACTATGACAAACTAACAAACATCTGCTTTACTTTGTATCTTTTCAAGTTATCACAACACTGTGAAGATTTCCTTTAATGACAATGTACAGCCTTCCAGTAAAGTCCTGCCAAGCAAGACACAAACTGGGGTTAATAATAAAAGATGCAACCATATCTCCTGCCAGCCCTTCACTGAACGAGAAACACAATCTTAATGACAGTAATAAAATATAAAACTGTAACTTCTGCCAAGAATGTGTGCGGTTTACAGTTAATACCTTGACCAAGACATGTACTTACATAGAGATAGAAATAGTTATAAATTACTAGATCTATAACAGTAGGTCTAATCACTGCTGAACACTTTCTAAAGTAATCAAACTTTTCAAACTGGGTCGATCTCATTCTGTATTAATAGTTTTAGTGCAGTATCTAATAAACATAGATCCAGGCTAAGAGGAATATCACAGGTTGTAATAAAGATAAAAACTTACCTCCTTCAAGAAAAAGCTAGTTAACTTAACTACCGGTACATAAATTCATGAAGCAAGTCATTTAACAAGTTTCTACTTTGTGCATTATGTTCCCATACAATGGACACAGTAAGTACTTGTTGTAAACAAACACCAGCATATATCTATCAGTTTTAATACTAAACTGCCTTCACTGGACTGCATTAGTCAGCTTGTATAATATGTGGCATATTAACTGCAGACAATTCTCATGAATCTTCCAGTGAGATTGGATCCAGAAGTGAAGGTCATTCATTCAGAAGGGTTACATATGTGAACCACTAAGACACATTCTTCAACCTTTCCCACAGCTGTGATGTTTGGTTACCTACATCGATCCTTTAAGTGAGTGAGTGAGTTTGGTTTTACGCCGCTTTTAGCAATATTCCAGCAATATCACGGTGGGGAACACCAGAAATGGGCTTAACACATTCTACCCATGTGGGGAATCGAACCCGGGTCTTCGGCGTGACGAGCGAACGCCTTAACAACTAGGCTACCCCACCGCCCCTCGATCCTTTAAAACTTACAACTAATCAGAAGTTTCTCTGACTGTCATCTCACATCTTGTACTACTTTCTCACAGCAAACAGCAGGCTGGCCTTGAAGACACTTCACAAAAGGTTTCCCTCAAGCAAGTCGGTCATGAATTGATTTAGGTCCAAGGTTGCACAAACATACACTAATGTATGGCATTTTTCTCTGAAATTAAAGTGCTCGATACCACAAGAACCAGAACTTGAATTCTACAGATGTTTTTCAAGAATATCAACACCTTACATAACACCTGAAGGTTGCTATTCAATCATGAAATACCTGAAACTACAGGGAAAACACATGCCAGACCTTATTGTACTCATACATGTACAATGTAGAAGTTGGACAAGAAGTTGGACACAGTGAATGTATTGATGCATTTCATATTTAACAACATTCAACTGACATTCTAAATTGCATTTTTTCAGTCTGCAAATCCAGTAATATCAAACGTTATCATAGTATGCTGCTGCTCGTGCTCTTCTGTAGAGCTCCGTCTCTTAGATTTTCGCAATGACAAATGAGAAGACTTAAACAGTGGTCCCGCACTCTACAATTATATTTCTTCACTGTTGTTTTTTCCTTCATTAGAAAGAGAACTTTGCCACAAACTTCACTGGTGTTTCTCAGGGCTAGACAACAAGAAGCAGTGAAAATCAAGAGGGGGAATTGTTTTTGTCTCCTGTACTTGATATAACCACTAGTCTTAAATGAAATCTGGGCGAGTTGGATCCATTTCCCAACAAATGCACTGCCACGAGAAATAAGGACCATCAATGTGGGATGCTGATTGACTGATATTTAATGGCTCGCTCCTCCAAACGTGATGGCAATTTTCAGATAAACGTGATGCTGCTCAATTGATTGAGGATCTCATCAGACTGCAAGGAAGCAGTGCTAATGATTGCAAAAGAAAAGAAAAAGATCTGACCAATCTTAATTTTCAACCAAAATAAATTACAAGTTCACCCTTGACAGAAGGATGACATTCCTGGAAGAGACAGGTATCGTAACACTGTGATGAAATTAATCATTTTCAGAAAATGTTTCTCAGTGTCCATAAGTAATAGCATGGTATACTACTCAAAACACATTAAGGGACACCCGATTCACTCGCATAACTAGAGTTAATTTGTCAATCAGACAGATTCAGTTCAGCCATTTGAAAGAATAATTAGGTCCTTAACTTTGTTTTAAGTCCCATGTAAAGGTCCCACACAACATTAATACTTGATAAGTTTTTAATAATTAATATTCCATGACTCATGATGTACATGGACAAGTTTCTCTTTTTGAACTCGCCATGACACATGAAGTTTCCTTTGTGAAAACCTTCAGGACAAAATGAAAGTCTTGTGATGACTTCAAAGACTCTCTGCATGACAATAAGTTATTACACAAGAGATTAACTTGCAAGGCTTATCAGATCTTCCACCAGTCACTCTGTGGGTCTGATCACTGACTAACCCAACATATTTGATGCTCATCAAGGATTAAGGATTTGATCAACCTTAGAATTTTTTAAGGGGAGTATTAAAACTTAAATAAAATGCTGGTAATTCAACAATAATGTGGGTGGAAAAACCTTTGACAGGTGTATATGAAATTTACAAATATGGAAAGTAAACTATTATCTGCAAATGAACTATGGTAATAAAGTTAACCTTGAAAAACATTTTAACCATTAGGTTCCATATCACATTTGGGTAGCAAAGAAGGAAATATTTCCACTGATTCTTCCGAGCAGAAAAACCAGTAAAACAACAACTGAAAGTCTTTGTAAAGAAATATTTAGTTATTGATAAGTAAACTTTTCAATTTTTACCCAAATGTAGCATAGTCCCCTTTTCTTACACACCTATGTGTAACATAACTATGTTGATTACATTCACACCTGTGTTGGTGAAAGACACCTTTAATGACTTTACCTCATAGTTTGTGTTATCTACCCCACACAAAAACAAAAGTACAATTAGCCTGTTATTGTTCCACTGTGTGCCTCATCCGCAGTAACAACACCTTTTTGCCAGCAAACTCTGGTGCCAGAGTATGTGCACAGGCTGCAACTATTACCCTATTATCCGAACAATCCAGTCATAGCAACCCACGTCAAGACGGAAATGGTTCATGTACTGAGGTAAGGTGATACCTTTCATAGTTTGCTGATACATGTAAAACGCAGTCTTTTAAAACACAAATCATCAGTCACCTGATACACAATCCAGTCCCTTGCTCTACCGATATTCATTCTATCTTTGAAATCCTATACATACCATGTAATTCTTCAGCTCAGTTTTTTGCTTATGCTGCAGAAAAGCTATAGATTGTTTGCTACTTACAAATACTGCAGAGATGTTGAATTTTCTGCTAAGTTTCTAAAACTTCTATACACTACAGAAAAAGAGCACCACAATGAAAATGTAAGAAATCATACATTTTAAAACACTGAAGTTGACAGTGAAAGTAATTAAAAGTCCAAGTGCAAATAATATAATTATACAATACAGGAGTGATGATAGGTTTAACCATTCACCTTTGTCATCAACCATTAATCATCTCTGAGACCACAAACTGATCACCCTACATAGTGGGGTAACTACTAAATGGGAGAAACAATTCCATCTGAGAAAATATCTATATCCTTTTTACTTGCCCTATAATATTTCACTGTTATGAATAATTACAGAATTACTGATTTGTAATATTCACTAATTTACACTTTGATGTAAGTTTAAATACAAATGTGTTTGTCAGGGCAGAGGCCAATAAATCATTTAGTACTGGGCATGTGAGTATGGCTCTACACTTCACACAGCTAACAATGCTGCTTACACACTCCACTGGTGGGAAATCCAACCCAGGCCCTCAATGTGATTAGAGAATACTATATCTGTACCCTATATTTTTATGCATCCAAATTTCCAAGACTTGTTTGTACAAAAAGATGATTTAAACTCATTGTCGGATGTCTTTTTTAAGAGGGGCTTTTAATGAGATTTTATTATTTTTTTTGAAAAACTGGTTGTAAATGTAACCAAATGAATAGCATTGAGCACTGAATTGGCCACAGCACACTCCAAGATGTCAAACCCTTATCACTGTGTCAAAGAGATTTAATGAGAAAGTACTTCTGACAATGTTGAAGTCAAGAGCAATTGAGAGAATATTAGCAAACACGAGCAAGGTTGTTCCACTTTGCAGTGGCAGATGAATAATCATCTCAGCTTGAAGATGATAGGGAAAAAGAAGGGGCCTAAATACCTAGAATCTTGGCTATTGATCAAGGCACCCTTCACGAGAAACACATGAGAAGTGTCTCAATGAAGAATCACAGTCAGATCTCTTGCTCTTAAACCTCACAGTTTTGGGTGGAGTGGATCATTTGTACTAGATGTCAATACTCTAAAAGCACTCTGAACACCCTATTTTGTTTTGTGCAGCACTGTCACTGTCCATAAATGATTACAGTTGTGAAATATAAGCTGCATGAGCCGATGAAAAGTCAAGTGGTCATTTATGCAAATATATTGTACAAATCTCTTCACAAATTCTGTTCCATTATGATATCAACCTTCTCTCGCAAGTGCTATAAATATAATCACTCTACAGTACCATGGAATACTTTGCATACTGTCAACCTTGGAAAGACAAGTCCCAGTGGTAGATTCCTCCCCCCACCCCACCCCACACACAC
>VKKT01001051.1:175998-192319 GCA_008038995.1 Haliotis laevigata
TCAGTATTATTAAATCATGATTTCAAATTATGACAAGGACATTATAAGTTTCAGGCAAATCTTTGAGATATTCAGCTTTAGATTAAACATTCATTACAGCATTTGTCCTAGTTTCAAAAACATCATCCTCGTTACACACTTATTGTTCAGGCACACACACAGCCAAGCATCATTCCTCACTGCAATAACAAATGGAAGATCAGGGGTAGGATTGTTACATTGGTTCATATACTAGCTGATCATGATTGCATCACTACATTGTGTGGCAAGCACTGGGGACTGTCTCAGAATGACAAAACCTATACAAGCATTAAGACTACACAAATCTGCATTCAACTGTGCTAATGGGCTTCTTGAGGAAACATGATTAATTCAACACTGACTGGGCTTTTGTGTTGAATATACTATAAACTCCATTCCTTGGACAAATCTTGTGAATTATTCATGGAAGTCAACTACAGACATTCCTTAGTGAAGAGTCCTGGTTAGGTCACCAGTGGTCTATGGCTGTCTTGACTTTTGTGAAATAGAGACTTTCCATTAAACATGGAAAGACCGCAAAGTATCCTATTTTCTACATGTCCATGTATATTTAGCCATAATTTATGTCAATATTACTCTGTCATTGGTTGGTTCAGAACAAAAAATATCCTATTTGTACATGTTCATGTATATATAGCCATGCTCTATGTCAATATTCCTCTGTCATTGGTTGGTTCAGAACAACAAAATATCCTATTTGTACATGTTCATGTATATCCATGCTCTATGTCAATATTCCTCAGGTTGGCTGAAAATCAAAGGAGTATGAAACTTCATCTAAAATTAATCTTTTCTATTTGATATTTTTTCAAATCACCAATGTGCACAAGAGAGGGTAGAAGACATAAGATTGTTCAAACGACTGTCATAATATTTGTCAGGTTAAATGACATATTGCCATGTTCTTCACGAACATCATGCATTATTTTTCATGACCCACCTTTCTATAATATATACCAGTCCTGTATTAATGTTCCAATTTATAAATTGTTTGTTTCAAAACCAAGAACTGTCATTTTCTCAAATTCATTGTTGGGAAAACTGTCTGCAAACCTTCCCCCACCCCCTTAATCGTTATTTGCAGTGTCACTTTTTCATGAACTAACCACCCACTCTTAATGTCACCTAGGATTTTACATGATTCAGAAATGTGCGTCCAGTGCGTATATGTATAGAACGGACACAGAAAATATATATTATAACATCTTGCAGTGTAGTACAGTACTCTAATATTCCCTGTAAGGAACCGTACAAAATACATGACCAGTCCCTAAACTTGTAAAACACTGATACATGCCTGAGTGAGTGAGTGAGTGAGTGAGTGAGTATGGTCTTAAGCCGTTTTTAGCAATATTCCAGCAATATCACAGAATGGAACACCAGAAATGGGCTTCACAGATTGTACCCATGTGGAGAATCGAACCCGGGTCTTCTGTGTGACGAGCAAACGCTTTAACCACTAGGCTACCCCACCATCCCGAATCATGCATTAACTGAAAACAAACAGTAACAGATTTATATACAATGGAAAGCATCTTTCAAAACATCAAATATATATTATCAAATATGCAGCATTTTGGCTGTGTGACAAATTTATCTGACACACAGCCAGAACACAATTGTATTAATAGATAGGCCACAAGAGCATGTCCACATGGCAGAGCTGAGACAAATGTCATAAAAACCAACTCTAGGACACAAGTCTGGAGGTAGACATTCTCCCTGGGAAGACACGAGTCTCCTGTCTACCTACCCTTCCTTATAGGGAGCTGAGACTTACTGACAGTACAACAGGCTAATTAAATCATGCTGCCTGCAACAAAACAACTGACAAGACACATATTAGATGAATAGAGTCTGATGGTTCAGCACCAGCGTATATCTACATAGGAGATACATGACAATAACTAATCCCTTATGTCTCGCCAGCAACATTTGCATACTATGTGCCATAGAATGCTGCAGAAAGGGATGATGGCAGCGTCAGATTACAAGATTCTCCCAGCAAAGAATTCCTGCCTCCACACTGCTAGATGAGGTGAGCGATATGCAGATGAGAGTGCATATGTACAGTGATAGAAGTCAGGTGCGGTAATTATGATATGTATGTGGATGATGTGGACATGTTTTATGGATTGCTGAAATATATGCTATTTTTGTGTTTTTGTATCAATGTCCCCATTAACATGATGAAAGGATGTGTGAAAACGAGTTTTTTGTGTGTACTTCTGCACCATTTATCTTGAATTAACTGTTGACTGACCTTGTCATCATATCCCAACAATATTGGATAGTTTCTCATGGAGCCCTAGCCCAGACATGATTGGGAGTAGGCTGTGGTGATACAGCTTGAATTTTGTTGACAACAGCATAAAAAATGATATTCATTCCACAATGTTTCTCATTGAGGCAACTAATCATAAGTAATATCTGACATATGTTCAAACCAACATTGTGATACACCACAATACACATGTTTAGATCCAGGGATGAAAGGGAAAACAGTTTTAAAACACAATGTTTAACAATGTCACATGATGGAAACCAGGCATTGAAAACCCATTAAACACCAACAGAGTAGAATATGTTACAAACTGGTTATCTTATATGTTGAATAACACTAATTATCTCCCAGGCTGGTGAATACCTAACTGTGTTACAGACCAACCATATGTTCTCTCCTTTCAACTAGAATGTGTTAGGGTTAGTGCCTTTGAGCTTTCAAGTTAATAGAAGTTGATGAAAATTCTTGTTAATCTCATTTTCATGAATTACTTTGACAGGTTAATCAAGGAGGCTTATCGTAACTTGATTTATTAATTCCCCTAACAGACCTCAGATAATATGCAATCACTAGGTAGCTTATTCCTACCATAACTGTTTATTCTGTGAAACTTCAAGGAAATCACCACATGAAAATATGAATTTATATTCTCCACCAGCCTAACACAGTCTTGGTATTGAGACACCCTGGAGCAAAACAAAATGGTATCATGTTGACAAGGCTCTCACATATTGTGTTGACAGGTAATCAATATTTCCTAACTTATCCTATTCATATAAACATTCTAGAAGAAATCCTGTGAGAATGATAATTAATGAGTGTATGAGGAAAACCTTTAAGCTGCATTGGTACACAGAAAATACTGAATAACATTAGGCACTCACTGCATAACAATCTGCCAGACTCGTCACAAGTAAACATTTCAGTATGAACACCCTGGTGTTTTTCTCATTTTGCCCACACATCATTAATCGAACAAGCTACTACAAAAAAGATTCATGATGTCTGAAAAAAACGGCAGTTTAATTTTAAATACACTCCTGTTCAATTCTAGATCATCATCTATTCCTATCCGAATCCAAGACACCCCCAACTATGCACACATTTCTGACGGCTAACATTTGCAATACACACAAATGGTTAATCGAACCTAGGAAGAAGTCCTGCTAAAGGGGTTAGCGAACTGACAAACATCCCCAAGTGTAGCAGTGATCATTCTGACCTATACTATTCCTGTGTCTATTTCGGTTACCTGGTTCATGTTAATACTGGCAGAGTTTCAACGCTGGAATCATAGACATCCCACGCAGAAACACACAGCAGAACCTACCTACAATGTTTACCTCAACATGCTCAAGGCTATGCAATATCATAAGCAGTGGGATTCACATTCTGGAAGCTTATTAGGATACCACATGACAGTGACAGAAGAACTGTTTTCTGGAAAATTAATACTTTCCTTTAAAATGTGAATTGAATTCATATTAACTGACACAAAGTAATATAACATGTGCTGACTATCCTTTCAAACAGTAAATTTAATTAATTTGAAAAACATGCTATATCAAATAGCCACTCAAAGACTATAGCACCTCTATAGCATATTAACATTCAATAAATCTACGCTTGCATCTAAATGAATAACAGCATGTTCAATATAATTTGTCCACACTGCATGCAATGCATGTTCACAGTATTCATAGGCAATCTGCATTTCAGGTGTTTAATAAATGAATTTTAGATAACACCATACACGATAACAAAACATGCTGTATTGTGTTTACATAACGAGCCGGACATATGAACAATATTACAATATGCATCATTAGAAAAGTGTATTGTTGCGTACATAGCCTTGCTCCAAGGCTGTACTGAGTGCTAAACCCATGGATGTATATTAATTCTATCTTTTAAAGAGACAAGTCTAGACAAGCAGACCCCAGTCTGTTATTTATAAAAAAATTTAGAAATTATTCATTATTATCTAAGAGACTTGTGATTATCTAAGAGACTTGTGGAGGTATACAGCGTACCCTGCAAGAGTGAATGTCCTAATAACGTACATACATTGTTGCTCCATCTGTTTGGTATCAACTCACAACTGCTAATCCACACAATATACAGCCTATCACATCACAGAAGTAAAACAACTCTGTTACAGGAACTGCGGTTCTCACATCACACAAGTAAAACAACTCTGTTACAGGAACTGCGGTTCTCACATTACACAAGTTCCATGTTACATGAACCCACTGTGACGAGGCCTTTTCCACTGATACCACAGCTGGACAGTTTCACACCACCTTGGATTGGATGTTGTGTTACATGTGGTGAGTCTTGTTACATGTGGTGAGTCTTGTTACATGTGGTGAGAAACCATGCCAGTTCCTATTCCTAGTGGTATCTTGAAAGTAACATTTCCAAACTTGCAGACTCCTGCACCCACAACTGTTGCCAACAGGAGGTACTAATGACAAACAAAACCAAGTCATGGTCTCTGAAATGCTTCTTTAAACATTTGTTCAGTATTTGTTTCCTACACGTTTATTGGAGCTCTGAAAAAAAAACATGTCTAAACCCAGCAAGGCACCCAAGGTGTCTTGCAACCACAGGGAGGGTTCTTGAACCTCCAGAAGCATAATACTGATGAAGTGGTTGTTGTCGGCACAGGTACTACAGATATGTACCCCAGGTATGTTCATGTTTACCCAAATGTACCCTAAACACAGTAAAAATACAGAAACATATATGGTACCCATTCAACTGATTATGAATGGTATTGTGCATAGCAAAATATTAGTTATTGTATATTCTTGTTTCTTATATAACGAAATCAAACACATTTAATACAGCTGTATGACAGTTCTGTATAAGAAAACATCACAATGCGGAATGGACTTGTCCTAAGGTACGTTTCTGTATTCTGATTTTGGCTAAGGTATGTTTCTGTCTACAGAAACGTGGGGTGTCTGTAGTAACCATGCCGACAACAACTTCTTCAGCCTTAATAACTTTCCAATACATTCCAGCTGCCCTCATTCACATCCGTGTTTTAAGAGTATATTCCATGGGAACATTGAAAACCTGCAATATCTTCCATTTCTGAAGCAAGCTTCTTTCATCAACACTCTAAATGACCCCACTCACATACATCAATGATCTATTTTAAAAATACCTCATTTAGGAGGGCTGCTTTCCATTATGATCCTGCATATAGGCAGCAGTGATAGATCAGTCTGACAAGCTTGTTAAACTTTGGACAAAGGCTTCTGGCAGTCTATGCAATGTTCATTTTGCACACACAATAGGAACTGAAGCTGTCAAGATGGCCTCCCCGCCAGAGTACACATCCCCTAACGTCCTCCTGCAGTGATTTTCATGTCAAGACTTCATGAAATTTGCCAAAACATCTCCTAATTTAATTACAACACCCAGCCGATGTGTATGGACAGTGAAACTGTCAATATCTACTTCTGCCTGGTGCTGGCAGCTTCCATCAAACGCTGCATTGGCCAGACCAGCTCTCAATTTGGCTTTCTCAACAGCTCAACACCCACCATATGGTGTACATTCTGATGATAATCTTGCAACATTCACACTTGGCACCAGTTCAGATTGTCCCAGTTCCTAAACCCAAACCCTCCCAAGGTGTTTTACTCTTCTGACTATCAGCTACCTCAGTCTTAGAGAGTTACACAAGAACCAACATAGCAACAGTATGTGGGTGATCAAGTGGTCATCATACATTGTCCAAGGGGGCCTGAAAAATGCAGGGTTTCCCAATACTTACATGCCGGTACTTGGCAGGTTCCAACCTCATGGATTTGGTACATACATGCCAGAACTGGACTGTCTGTTCCAGACTTGATTATTTACAGACTGACGCCAATATTGTTGAGTGTGGCATTAAAAAACAAACAAGGAATCTAATTTTTACCTTCTGAACAATAAGAAGCTTGAACTGGAGTTGTAAAATAGGCTGTCATAGATTGACCATTTAGGTATCATTCCCGATACCTTCATCAATACCAAACCTCCCTTGGGACATTTTTGCATTATCAATTATTTTAAACATGCCTACAGGTGATCGCTGGAAATAGCTGCAAGACTGCTGATGCAGTAATCACCCACTAACCAGGACAGGTGAGGTGCGAGAGAGTCAGTATGGTTGGGGAATCAAACTCAGGTCTTCGGCGTGACAAGTAAATGCTTTCATCTCTAGGCTTCCCCACCGCCCCTACAGGTGAGGAAAACCAAGTGTGCTGCTTTCTGATGGAATACACAGATTACCCATACTTTGTCAAAGCACGTATTTATGTGTACGAGAAGTGTATCAGTTAATAATGTAAATGAACAGTTTTTAAATAAATTCAAAATAAGAAATAGAATGATCACTCTTGTGAAAATTTACCAACCAGTAATTAAGGCATAATTGTTTACATTCATACTTAGACATGGTAAACACACTGACAGCAAGTTTTCAAAGCTCCAAAGAGGTTACCTACAGTCTTTTCCTGGATATTGGACAAACAGTGATAGTAGCTGCATATTGATTTGCCCCACTAGCTGAGGGAAAGCAAACAGGAAATATTTAATTTTCTCCATAAGTGATCATTAGAAGACATTTGTATTTTATAATCATGTCATGACCCAGGTTTGCAGAAACACAGTTGCCTGCACACTGATGGACCGTTTGTACCCCATATTTAATTAGATGTGTGACGATACAGAAATTTCACGATATGATATGTCTCGCGATATCTTGCAACGATACATTTAGATTCAATGCATATCACGATATGCTATCTTTAGTTATGTTCTTAAAAAATCTTATTTTAATGGCAAGTGACAGTGTAAATTTTGACAAAACTGTCAATGTCTAGTGGAAATTAACAATTTTTAGGTCAATGATACACATCAAGATACGGAAAAACGTATCAATATATTTATCGTTGGATAAATTATCACGATTATCAATACTACGATATATCGTCACGGCTCTAATATTTATACATCCTCAGGTGATTCTTAACCACAGGAGCTTTCTGCATACATGGTCTGTTATCAGTAAAGAATATTTTCGACAACAGTAATTTCAGACTAATGCACTTCGTCAATTCTAGTCAATGAATTACTATTACCTTATGTCTTAGATACAGATGCACCATCCACACACAGAAGCCTGCTCTCACTGATGTTAAATTTATCACCTTGACTTGTACTAATAGGCCTCATTTTTCAATGAGGTTACACTGGTGAATGTTTGTACAGTTACATGGAGCACTAACTAATAAACAAGAAAACACTGTAATACTTTACAAATTTTCACATTTGAATGAAATATTAAATATTGTGTTAAGAAAATATGGACTTTAAAGAATCCTGACTAAAACGTTTTTCCACAATAATCCATTCAATTAAAATAACCTGTGAACCCAAATGAAGTAAACTCAAGCTAAAGTCTTTTCCGTCTGCTATGAAGTTTTGATTTCCCCAGTACAATAATCAGTTCCTGTCTCCCATGAGGAAGTTTCCTTGTTTTTATCAGCATAATTAAGTTACGGCAACCAGCTGAAAGCGTTCTGTACAACACCAGACTCGAGTTGTGGAGTAAGACTAATCCACGCAGTATCTGACTGAAGCATTAAATACTTGATTAGTTTTCAGGTTAATCTCATTATACCACACTGATCTGGCAGGCAAGAAGAAGGCCTAACCTTGTTGATATCCAATCCCTGTAGGTTACATCCCCATCAATAGGTAATATGGGTTACGCATCATGTATATATTATCTAAGGCTATCAACAGCACCCAAAAATAGCATGATTATCATAAGGTATCTTATCTACAATTTCTTCAGATTATTCATTCATGCATAAATACAAAATCTGTCTATTCTTAAAAAGATACTGTTTCTCAACAAAAACTAGTTTCCATAAACATATTTTGTTTGCATAAATATCAGTTTTGTTAGTATAAATATCTGTACATACATTTTCAATACACAATAATTCACATAACAGTGAGTTTCTCAGCTTTAACTCGGCTGTGAATGGTTATTTTAGTTCTGTCCTGGTGTCTAAGCTGAATGTGTGAAGAATATCCAAAGTGATACCGGTCAAAGACAAGGCGAATATGGGACTTAATGACAGGATTCTCATGTGCTCAATTGACGTAACTCTTCACAAAATTAATGTTGCTGTTTGAGAGAGATCTGTAACTGCCCCAGACCAATCTAGCATGCTCTGACATATAATGACAGTGTTGCATGTTCAGCATTTGGCCAAAACATATAGGGAAACCCCAACAACATCACCCTGTCTGTAACTGACAGTTTGGTACATATACATGGTTACCAAGTTAGAATCTGTTAGAATCATCTTTTAACTGAATAATATGTTAATCTGCACCACTTCAACAGGAATGACATTGTCTAGAAAAAACGTGGATTCCCTTCAGACACTAATACCTTGAGAGCAAAACATTTTCTTTCCTTAATTACAGGAACATTTAGCTTCATGTATCACTTGCTTAACTTCTCCAATCCCCCCAAATATCTAAGCAGTTTATTTGTACAATTTGGCTAGCACACTGGTTATACTCTTTTACATTAAACAATGCAGCTTGCAAGGGGTTGTTTACAGTATTCTAACTACACAGATCATTACCTCCATTAAAGTCTTATTATTGACCAACAGGTATGACTATGGTGTCATGTGATACGAGACTGATCAAAAATTCTGGAGCTATCTCCTATCTGCTAATTTTGTGACTTATTCACATTATTGATATAAAATGACAAATATGAAAATATCACATAGCATAGATAGGTCATAATATACTCTCCCTGAGATAAAGTGTAGAAGGAAATGAAAGCGGAAAACAATTACAGCAACTGATAGGACAGCATGAATATTCATCTATTTCGGTCTCGGAATGCACCTAACAGTTTATTCATGACCAGCGCAGTATCCCAACACCTTCTCAAGATGTTGCGGAAATGTCAGCATCAGCTCCGTCCCACAAGAGACTGAGGGCGGAGGTGAATTACTTAGCTTTGTATCCTTATTTCTCTGTGGGATGATAATAACAAATCAGAGCAAGGCACACACAGCCATGTGTCAGGTGTATGATTTGTGGGGCGACCCTGGATTATTCGCCCACACAATACATCAGTTTCACATGAAGCAGGAATCTGGCATATTTTGACACAATATTCATCCAATATATCCCTGATCATATTCTTTAAGCAACATACCTGTAACAGTCAGCATTACTATGAGCTCCTACAGGCACAAATCCTAGCAACTGTTAATGAACTGTCCTTCAAACAGAATGTCCGTAAACTTGTATATTAATATCAATAACTTCTAAGCTAAATGTGGATGTCATGATGACTGAACACATGGTCAGTGATACCCAGGGATACTCCATGGGATCTACCTGCCTAGACTTCCCATATGTATCCCTTTTGCACAATCTTTACAGGAAATACAACTTATCTGAATGACCACAGATTCCTTTCATGAAGTGACTGCCTTGTTTCAGATTACCTCATGAAACCACATATATATCAGACAACAGAGGTACCAAACTGTTCAATCAAATTCATACATCCGATACATTTTCTTGCAACAGAGTCATTTTAACCAACTGCTTGACTGCTTCATATAATCAACTGTAACATGAATATTTAACAGATCACAGTCTGATGACAATGTGTAAGTGTCTGCTTCGGTCAAATTTGATACAATGAAGTATGAATTTTTTTTTAATTTCTTATGGAAGATGGCATAGCACCATAGTTAAAGTGTTCACCTACACCCCCAACACAGTCACACAGTGAAGTTTGTGAAGAACACTTTTTCCATCCTGCAGTATTTATAATACTCCTTAGAAACTGAACTGTAGAGTCTCCTAAATTATGATAAACTATGAAAGTCAGGTATCAACAATAAAGGGACACAAACTATGTAACAGTGGTCAGTCCATGCAAAGCCAGGCTGGATCAGGATGATTTGGGGATGTAATTGGGACACAAATGTCACTGCGATGATATCAAATGACTCCTCAAAGAGACACTCACTGTTGCATCATAAAAATAGGTAGCATGTTCCAAAATGGCAAAAACACCAAGAGAAGAATTACAAAAGAAAAGAACTCTGCATGATATAAGTTGTCCTGTTGTAAAGGAAACGTGAAGTAAGGTCATCAGCATAACACAACAGCTTACACATGAAACATTACCTGCAGCCAAGTCAACAGGTCTGACATTTCATTGACTTTCTGTTTTATAATGGTGACTGATGCTCTCAAGCAGTATGCTAAGTCTGTTTTAGTTAATCCATGCTAGTCCAAGCTATTCCTTGTGGCATAATACAAATACCTTGTACAAGTTCATTACCAGGCATACATACATCTGTAACAGGCCATTTAGTCTAGATTTAGTCTACTGACTGTTCGTGACCTGACACCGGTATCTTGTGGACAGGAGTACTAACATGTTCCAAGAAGTTACACTGTTCATCATTGGTGCTGTTTATCTCATTGCTTTCCACATTTTGAGGATGTTCTTGTACACTGCCTATGACTCCTGTGCCGGCTGGGGTCATACTGACTGCAAGGCTAATTGGCATATCATTTTCTCTGGTCTTGCCAATATTTCTTTTGATAAAAACCTACCGGCTACTCTAGGGTTCCTGAGGAAGGAAATGGTCCATGAGATCAACATGTTCGTCTACCTGATGTCAAGCATGCATATGGTACAAATGTCTTGTTATTGGGTATAATCATTAAAACACTGTTGCAGTGTTGGGATCTATTCACTTGGATTGAAAACGTATCAGGATTCATCCAAGAATTAATGTTGAAATTGTTGAAATGAAAGTTTCTTTCATTCCCCAGCCTTAAATACAAAGGCGAGTATGTGAGTTCATAACATTTAGCGTGTTTGAGCTATGACAACTGACTACTAACACTGATCATCTGTAGAAGTCCTGAAAATACCATGTTAATATCAATCAGATGAACAGTTAATGGTTCTTATTAATGGGAAAAGAAATCAAAAGAAAGACTTACTCAGTTGCATCATTATCGAAGGTGAGTTCACCATATTCCACCTCGTAGTCACGTCCAGCCTTTGCTGTTCCATCGACTGTATGAAACGGCACTTTCACTATTCCACGTGCTCCGGATGACCGAACAACTCTAACACCCATCTCTCCAACAGATTCAGTAACTGTAGCTTCAGTTTCATCAAAATGAAAGATACCTGGGTGATCATCGTCAAGAATCATTACAGTTGCCATGAACGGTGTCTCCAACTCCGCCTTTGCATTCTGTGTTCCACTTTCGAACATGCCCTGCGAGTCTCCCAGTCGTAGATTGCTGAGACGGATGTAGAAATGTTCATCTTCTTCAAAAATGTCATCATCAAGGATGGTAACTGGGAACTGCTTGTGGATATCCTCTGGTTGGAACACCAAGGTCCCTTCAGCATACATGTAGTCAGAACCTGCATTGGCAGTGCCATCCTCAGTCTTATAATCAACATAGAGGGTCTTACTCAGGTCCCCTCCTTCCCTGCTGACTGTTACACTGAAGGTACCAACATTTTCCATGACAGTGTAGTGTCCTGGGTCAAAGAAAACCTTGGTGACGTTGGGATCACCACGAACATCAATCTTAACATCTTCTACACTGGCCCGTCGTTCAATCTTAGCCTTTTTTATGACATTGCCACCACCAGTCAGTTTTCTGGTCGCCTGGATTCTGTAGAATGCTCTGCTTTTAGGTCCACGGTTTACAGCTTCATATTCAGCCATTTCTTCCAGAGCTTTCATGTCCATGTTGGGATTTTTCTTCCTCAGCTCACGCATTATTTCAATAAATTCATTTCTATGTTGTTCAAAGGTCTTGACATCAGAATCCTCAGAATCCACTCCTTTGAACTGGACATTATCTTCAGGATTTGCTGCCATTTCAGCATCTCCTTCTGTTTGGACAACAACACCTTTCCTCTTGCCTGTTCGATACTTTTTGGACAAAAATTTATAAATGAGGATTTTTCGGTCAGCAACATATGCTGTTGCAACAGTGGCTGGAAAGAATAATAAAGTTAGTCCAGCTTCCCATACATCAACAACTCCAACGGATGAAATCGAAATGATGAAGTACAACCAGAGATACGCAAACACACTCCATGTTGCAGTGATGAAAAATACACGCAGATGTTTGATGCGCCGAACTTCACCATTTGGGATACAATATACACATAAACCTATAATAACAAATAAATTAAATGCAGCACTTCCTACAATTGTACTTGGACCTAACTCTCCTGCTTTGAATTGGTTTCCACATATTTCAATAATAGATAGCAAAATTTCAGGAGCTGATGATCCTAAAGCCATGAGAGTCAAGTTAGAGACAGTTTCATTCCAAATTCGAACGTTAACAACAGCGGTCACATCATTGGGTTTCTTGATGACCACTTCTTTCTCTTTGGATGTGATGACTTCAATGGCAGCCATGAAGCGATCGGCAATAATGGATACTCCCAAAAACATGTAAATAATTGCGGTCATATAAACTGTTGCCCTGGCAGCTTTGTCTCCAACACTTAGGTCTCCAGTTGGCGACCACAGAGGAATTAGAACACCTTTTTTGCAGGGTGTTGCTGCCCTGTCACATACATTTTCAGTAACATTAACTGTAGCTGTAGATGTAGGCGCAGTTGGGGATGTAGTTGAAGATGACTGAGCTAGAGACACTGAAGAGAGGTCTAGCAGTAATGCGAAAACAAACGCAACCCCAATACCTGCTTGCAAGGAACCCTTGCTCCTCGTAAATCCAGACAAATATTTCATAAAACCCATGATTAGAGGTTTGGAATGGTTGAAATTCTGGTAAGAAAGAAAAAAATACTTAAGTGAGCTTCTCTTTAGAATACACAACACAAGTATCCATTCAGTCAAAAAACTGATATATATATATATACAACATGTGTGTATGTTTTCCGCTCTCAGTAGGTCCGATAGCTTGGTTTGCACATTTGGTTTTTATCCAAGGGAAAAAGCTGGTGTGTACCTATCGTTCTTATGAAAAGTCAATTTAATCAATACACAGGTATCAGTAGTAATGAGACCAAAGCACAAGGTCCTGATTTCTCTTTACTAGTAAGACTACACATGTAATACTACGCGAAAATCTATCTTTAGAAAGACAGCTCGAGTCAAAGGCGCTAGCTACCGTGTAAGGTAGCGAAGAGTTTGGCACAGGCGACTTGCCGCCACTCCAGTTATATTGCAGCAGACAGACCTGCCTCACTCCTTCACAAGCTGTTGTAACCAAGTCGACACCTCATGCCTTACTATTTACATGTTCATGGAAAACACTCCGCAGTCGTTGGTACAAGCAAAGCTAGGGTCCGTTTGTGTACGAGCCTGTATCGTGAACATCTAGTACACTGGCGGGTTAACGCTGGCTGTCGACGATAAATTCGATGTCAAAAACACATAGCGCACACAGGAATGATATTCCAACTACTAGCTGTAGCAGACGAAACTTGACGAGTAAACTACAACATCGATCTATAAGCTATGAACGTTCACACTGTGTCTATCCACCACTCATCCTTTGAAGAAACTGTGCATTCCCGTCGTTACCGTTCCACGGCATTTGAAGCAGCCGTGTGTCTCTTACTTCTTCCCTCGCTTACACCACCGATTCCTTGAGTGCAGACGATCGTGTATCTGCACCTAGCGGTGGTTTGCCAAAGAACGATAACTCCTATTGTCAGGAAGTGTGGTATCGCTTTTACCGAAGTCCAGATGTCGTTCAGCCAGGTGACGTAACGAATGGTAAAACTCACAAGAGCTATACATTACTGACCGTTAATTTTGGATAATCGACAGCATTATGTAACGTCGTTGTGTTCGTTTGAGTAATGGATTATTAAACTTATAAATGTGGTTGGAAATATGTTAATTAGTGTCATGGTTGTTGCGCCTTGTGTTCAAGGCGGTGTTTTGTAATGTGTGCATTCGGACGTTGTGTGTGTTGCGTGCGCGCGTGTGTGTCCGAACAACAAGTTGCAGCATGGGGTGACTTCAAAGTGCAGTACGCATTGTATGTAATATTTGTAATAACGCGTATTAATCTAAACAATATTGGACTGTAGTACGCTTTGAAAGAACTAAATTCGTTCGATGTTCGTATTATCTTAGGTTCATGTAATTTGTTTGTTTTCTTTCGCTAAAATAGAAGTACCACGGACCGAAATAACAGTTCCTTTAGATCCAAGCAAGCAGAGTGTGTGCCAACCGTACTGACGCAAGAATGTTATACTTCATGTGGGCCCGTTCCCGTATGTCTGTCTTAGTAGGGGTTTATTATGAATGAATATGTCGATATCTATAAAACAGCCGAACGGTTATTTGAACAAGGTAAGGTAAAAATATGGACGCGGAAAACTTTTAGGTCATAAATGAATTGTTGATTTATCAATATTCGGTAATATTGTAATGTATGAAGACGATAATCAACACTACCCTCGTTAAATGCCGGATATTATATCACATGGTGTCCGATCAATGGCCACACATGTTCACACCCGGGTATGACTTCAGATGACATATACCCAGATCAGGAAAACATGCCCCACACGTACACGAGAACACATGGCCTGGTATATTACATGTAATCGCCCTGTCGCAGCCCTCAATCCAGGATATGTTTAGCTGCGAAGGGAACGTGATCCCTGTTTGTAAGTGTGGCCTGTGTATTATATGACGTTGAATACAAGTCCAGATGTCATCATGCAGTGATTCTCGACGTCCAGTGCTAATTGCATTTGTGTGCATGACAAGTAATGTTAATCAATCCGGTCTCGTGGAGTGGCGAGATGGGGAGCGGCCTCGCACGGCCAACATCTGCTGGTATATCGGTTATTGCCTTGTGGCACGTGGTGTTCCAGCTGGTGTACCTCGCCGACAATCCAACTCGTTTGCATTATCGAATTTAAGTATTATTTCTTTCATTTGTGTTCAACTATATACGAACCCACACATGTACATGTAGGAAAGCGATTGCCAGATGTACAAATAGCCTTGAAGAGATAATATTTTTAGTCAGGAAATAATACCAGGCAATTAACCACGAAATAATATCAGACATTAAACCACACACAAACTGTTGCCATGGTAACATTATGTTAACATTTTTCATTATATATTTGTTATGCACATTTGGCTAAATAAGCCATCAAACTCTTACTCGGTATATTCAGGCTAGAGACAAAATACGGGTCGATACTTGAGATCTTGCAATATTCATCCGCTTCTTACATATCAATACAAAGTAAATGTTTACGAAAGGTGAAACTGTTATGACCTCAATACACTGACGTCATCACTGATCCGCTGACATGTTTACTGTAGGTACCCGTTCAAAAGGGGGTAGCGCTCATTGTTAGCAACATAAGTGGTTGATATTTGGGCAAGTATAGCAATATGTTGGCACGGGCTTATTGTGGGATTTTTTGGTCATTTTGAAAAGTGACCTGTGTTAAACAACGGCTCATTCTTATAGATATGGTGTATACTTCATTTTAAAATAACTGACTCTCGCTTTTAATGTGATAAACGAAACTACAGTCGCGAATTGTAACGTTTGTGTTTTCCGGAGGTTATGCATAGAAACTGACCGAACTTGCACAGTGGGTAACATTGGTAATAAATCCAAACACACTTCACGGGACAAAAGAGAGAAATAGTGTGTGTGTTTCTGTGGTGTGTGTGTGTGTGTGTGTGTGTGTGTGAGAGAGAGAGAGAGTTTGTCAGATTGTGTTGTGTATGTATGTGTCTTTCTGTGTTGTATGTATGGGTATGTCTGTTGTGCGTGTCTGTGTTGTGTGTGAGTGTCTGTGTTGTGCGTGTCTGTGTTGTGTGTGAGTGTCTGTGTTGTGTGTGAGTGTCTGTGTTGTGTGTGAGTGTC
>VKKT01001052.1:45193-59294 GCA_008038995.1 Haliotis laevigata
AGACTGTTTGAGGACACCCAGGTATTAACCATGCTTAAGTGGCGATTGAGGGCACCCCGTATATGTGTGTGCCGAGATTGTTTGATGGGTGACACTAGTTTGTTTGGCAAACATCTGATTTATTTTGCCCCTCTGGTAATTGTCTGTCAGTCATCTCGATTGTATGGACCATATTGGATTACTTACAGAGGGATTACTTACATAGGGATTACTTACAGAGGGATTACTTACAGTCATGTAGTTAGAATGTTGCTGAGTGTGGCGTTAAACAAACAAACAAACAAACAGACTAGTCAAAGAAATGGTTCCCTGATCATGTCTATGTTTCGAAACATAAACAGGCAGGCAAACACAACTTTACCATAGTTTTAAATCAATCTATTTTTTTTAAATACACACACAAAATGGAGATGCATTAACGTTATATATTGAAGAATCTCAAGGAAATCAACATTTAAAATCACAGAGAAGTATGTGTTTAACTCTAACAGATGGAAGTGTTGGTTATTTAGGTGATTTTCCAACTGTCACATTTCAAATGACACATTCGTACCTGTACCACAATGGTTGTTATACCAAGTCCTGATCACTGCGTTAACTCACCTTGCCGAATTGGTTGAGGTCAGTCTTGGAGCCTGTAAAGTGGTGAGTGTGTCCGACTGCCGACCAGTGCACGGTAGGGTAGCAGGGGTTGGGCACCAGGTACCCGTGGGGGATATTGGCTTGGTCCTGTTCCATTGCCATGGCAACGGAAATCATCAGTAGACAGAGGTAAGGAAGCATGTTGGAGAATTCTACGTGGTTTCGCTGAGATACAGCTGTTGAGTGGAATGGAAGACCTAGTTATTTGTGGGAATATCCGTCTGTCCGTTATCAGTGACCGACCACAAAAAGACATCTTGAGCATATTATCTGTAATTCTACCATGTCAAGCTGCACAACTACTTTTTCACGACGTTTTAAACTCGATGAAGAACATACACAATTTGCATGTAACACACACAAGCCACTGCGCCAAAAGACATCTCATCAGATACTGTAGTGCAGTTGGCTTGTCACAAAACGGTGGTATTCAGGTCAACTGTCTTGTCGAAGACAATGGTTTTCCAGCAAGCCAGTTCCACCAGGTTGAGGGGTTGAACGTTACTACAGGTCGGGGCTGTACTCAAACTGGTTTTTACCATGTTTGACCTGAGTCTGTTTAAGGGCACCAAGGTATTAACCATGCTTAACTGGTGATTGAGGGCACTCCGTATGTACCATGTGTGTGTCGAGATTGTTTGATGGCACCCCGTATGTATCATGCTTGACTGGTGGTTAGGAAGTCAGTATTGACTAGGTAGGAGGTATTTGTCAGGTGGTTTATTGTCTGGGTGACACTAGTCTGGTTAGCAAATATCTGGTAATTGTCTGTCAGTCACCTCGAATGTGTAGACCACATTGGATTACTACAGATTACCTTTATTAACAATGAAGACGTTACAATTTACTCTAAACTAAACAACGAAACCAGTATAAAACTACTGTCAAAATTAGGAGTGAGTGAGTGAGTCGGGTTTTACGCCACTTTTAGCTTTATTCCAACAATATCACGGCGGGTGACACCAGAAATAGGCTTCACACATTGTACCCATGTGGGGAATCGAACCCGGGTCTTCGGTGTGACGAGCGAACGCTTTAACCACTAAGCTACTCCACCGCCCTGCTGTCAAAAGTAGGACTCGAAATGGTATCAGACTTTGAGTGCACACCCAAGTCTCAAATCGGAATTACATTTCAGATATAGAAAAATCCGTGAATGAGAACAATTTATGGGTTTTCTAGTGATAGCTCACTGAGATACCATGCCGCAGTTAAGCATAAATACCCAACTCAGACACATTATACTGACTTCGAGACGACCAGTCTTTGTTGCTCCCATTTATGCCGAGCGCCAGGCACGGACCAACAAGCATCATATTTTAGTAAGACGCGTGAAAAGTCTTTTGGTATGACGCTGCCGGGGATCGAACCAGCGACCTTCCGCTCTCCGGACGGACGCTCTTACCACTACACCACAGGGGCGGCCTTAAGAACAACATGAGGCACCAGGAAGTCGACTAACTGAACTCAATTAAAACGCTTCGTAATACACTCACGTAGCATATACTTCAACTAGCGGGGCCCCATTGTTTAACCATTATAGTGTATGGCCTAGGGTTATCAAATGACACTTTATGACACATATATGATCCACGTGCAAGTCACACCCTTGATGACAGACCGGAAGTGTTATGTGTGCCCCCTAGCAACTGGAGTATGTTCATGATGATCTTGGCCTGTGTGTTATGTTTGTGTGCTGCGGGCGTCCAGGCCATACCCAAGTACCTGGACAGAATCCCTAACGGCTATCTCGTGCCTGACCCCTGCAACCCGAGGCTTTCCTGGAGGACGGTGGGGCATAGCAACTTGATGGGTGGTAAACGGGCTCTGAATGCTTTTGGGAAGGTGGGTAGTACATGTTGTACCCGACACCTGAGGTGTTGTAATTAATGTGAAATTACAGGTGTCACACGGTGAAGGTTTTAATATGAGTGACTTTAGTTTTACGCCGCTATTAGCAATATTCCAGCAATTACACGGCGGGGGATACAAGAAAACTGCTACACACATTGTGCCCATTTGGGGAATCGAACCCGGGTCTTCGGCGTAACGAGCGAACGTTTTAACCACTAGGCTACCCCACCGCCCGGGTTTAATATAAGTATCTTGTGTTTTGTTCTTGTATATATTAGAAGAACATCTTTGGCTAAACCTTCCGGCATCAATCTTTCTGTCTTGTGACCGACAGCATATTCATTCTCATAAGACTGGTGCCAGGACTAGACTACTGGCCACTGTGGGTTCGAATCCCAGATCCCAGAACCTTGCTAATGGTTCCGGACTTGTAAGCACCATACCCTTGCCTGCGGGATCCACCGATGTGTTAAACGTCTATGTCATATATCCTAGGTTAAGCTGGAAGGACGTTATTTCCTAACATTGCCTACACGCCGCTTTTGTTCAAGACTGGTGACTTATCCCAGTGCGAGGAGTTGTGTCTGTTATGCGCGACAAGACTTGCTAATTGGGGGTTCGAATCCTCGGTTGATACCATTAACAGCACTGATTCAGTGGTAAACACCTTAGACATGCGTTATTTTCCTTTGTCTTTAAGCTTAATCACAGTGATTTAATCGTGAAACTGTTCCAAATGGATCAAAATAAGAGGCACTCACGTAATACAGTCGTAACTATGTTTACAATTGTATATTAAAGTAAGAGTAGATATAAGTGTCACATAACTTACTAAAAAGTAAGGTTTACGTCACAGATCGAGGTGAAACACGCACCAAGACAGCCTGATCCCATCTGAGCTGAAGAAATAAGCAAAGCCCTCATCCCCTTGCCCCCAGCTCCCTACCATCTACAATCTACCGTCTACTATCTGCACTTGCCAACTACCCCATTCTCCAAAACTCCTTATCCCCGTCCCTATTTCATCCCGAACCCCTGCCACCTGCCCCTCCACCAACCCCCATACCCCTCGCATAGTTCCCTTTGCCCCTCCCTCCCTGCTCTCTGGAAATCAGATCCGTCATGTGACACTTCATGTGACGAAGCTTATGACATCACTTTGACGGTTAAAGTTATACACTTGATATGCACGGGATGCCTGCTTTCTTTGTGGAAATCTAGCACACAGAGAACTGTGGCTGTTTGTTGTGGTGCCCACGTCTGTCACTTGGATATGACATTACCCTAGTGTAACCAGTGTTTTCCTTCAGCGATCAGGGTCACATTGTGGGAGCGTTTGTCAGAGAGGGGGTGCAGAAACGTACTTGTTTAGTAGCTAGCCCAGTTCGACAGTGTGAGGAATAGTGGGGTAAAGGCATGGAGACTGTTTCTTCAGCATATAAACCTGAAGTGTGCTTCTCACTATATATTAAGCATCTCTTCTCTTACCGGATTAACCGCATTTGAGGTTTTTGTTTGCTCTCAGGTTTTACTTTTTTGTAAGTAAGACCTCTTCCCAGGTCTTAACTTTGTAAGTAAGACCTCTTCCCAGGTTTTATTTTTTCCTAACTCTATATGAACATCAACATTCAAATGATATATGAGTGTTTGAAATCAATTGAAAAATATCGTCAAAAATCAGTTTCAAAGTGCAAATGTTTCCCCAAGCAGGCTTAGACCCCCTCGGGATATCCCTCCTCCCTCGGTTTTACATTCTCTACCAAAACCTCGGGGGCGTGTTTTCTCCTATACATATACCCTGGATCTAATCTGCAAATGTTTGTCAAAGACTTATAGGGGCTGAGGAAAATTCGCCTTGGGAAAGAGTATCTAAAGAAAAACATTTTAGAAAAACGTGTTGGGGCCGTGGGCACAGGTTGGACGACTCGGTTTAGATGAAAGGGGAACAAAGTTTAAGGTTGAAGTTAAAGTCTAAATGTCCACGTTCTGTAAGTAGGTAATCTGCAGGGGGTATGGATTCAGTGTGATGAGACAGTGCCGTAACCTATACGCTGGTACAGGTCTTAATGTTAGACCCGTCAAGGAAAGTATTTCTTCGTTTAACATAGAACGACGCTGGGTGAAGCACCTCCCGGCAATCAAACCTTAGGGTTGGTTGGGACTATATGGGACTCCGGCTCTATTACCCACCATACACCTCCCCCCAAACCGGCAAACTCATTGGTTGTTACATATTATAATATAAATTACCATGACAACATATGAAGTAATATGAAGTCTCGTTGTCCTCGACAGAGCCTGCAACTGTACCACTTTTGTTATAATTATAGCTCTACCAGGGCGGGGAACAAAACAACAGGTGTCACACGTTAAGACATCGTAGCAAATCGAACCATAGATGGAGGATGGGGGTGAAAAGAAACCTGTGAGGGTCTAGCGTACCTCTCTACAATATCCGATGTTTTTTTATTTCATAAGTTTGATATTAACTCAACAATTAAGTTTGAAAAGCGGTTTCATTACCCAAACTAGTTAGACAACCTAGATGTTAAACATTTAGACTGTATTGATCTCTACCCCACAAGTGTGATGACGTAGGTGAAGATGAAGCTTGTCTCACGTGGAGGACACAATTCTATTATTGCTGGAACAGTTGGAGCGTCGTAAATACTTAATGGTTTGACAAACGCAAACAAGTCGACAGCAACGTTTCTATTGATTTAAGACGAAATAAACCCACATCTATAATCTGGTTCAAAAGGCAGACTATTTGACTTGAATTGTACATAACAACTGCAAGATTTGGTCTTCAAAACGTTGTGTAAGTAGCCACGTGGGTTTGAGAAACGACGCTGGAGTCTGTAGCTACCACGGAGAACACGTGTATCTTTAGTAGGTAGCATAGCGGGTAATGTGTTCGCTCGTCACTCCAAAGAGCCGAATTCGAAACCCCCTATAAGCAAATGATCTTTTGCCCCCGTCTTCCCCCGTCTTAACCTTAGTAAAAGTTGCTTCGTGAAAGGAGCCCCTGGCTTTCATGAACAAATCATATTCTCACACTAAATTCGGTATCCTGAAACATTCAAATGAGCAAAACTGTTTCTTATAGTTTCTGCCATATACCAGAGGATTCACTTTTTAGAATATCCATAATACACATTTGGCTTGCATTATTTCAGGATTTCCGTGCGGAGGGGTACATATGGACAGTCGCCCTTTGTAGGAAGGATTCTGACGGCGACGGAAGAAACAACGGTGACGAACTCGGCGACCCCAACTGCACTTGGCGATTTAATCAGTCGACTGCTAGCCGCAACATATCGCATCCAGGTGTGCCATGAGATATCTCATCATGAGTATTCCAGTGATATCACGACGCCCCGTGAAGGTCCGAGTTACGGTTAGTCTTCAGTAACCCATGCTTGTCGTAAGAGGCGACTAACGGGATCGGATGGTCAGAATCGCTTCGCTGACTTGTTTGACACATGTCATCGTATCCTATTTGCGTATATCGATGCTCATGCTGTTGATCACTGGATTGTCTGGTCCAGACTCGATTAATTGCAGACAGCCGTCATATAGCTGGCATATTGCTGAGTGTGGCGTAAAACTAAACTCACTCACTCACTATATCCCGACGAGTCAGCTTAAACTGGAAGGAAACGCGGAAGCTTTCAGACCTTTGACTGAAACCTATGAGAGTTGGTGTTGTACTGACTAGCCAACCAACTCCGATCTGTCGGCGATTTGGGTCGCAAGTGACTACGAAGACAAGCAGCACTCACATATGCTGCTTGTACTTGCCCCGTCTAGCCGGTTTCATAGTGCTAGCCAACTGAGTTGTCATCCCACAGTGTAACATGGACACCCTGCACAGGCACGGTACATTGGCTCCCTCGGAACCAGTCCTTGTTGTCTCCCCTCAGGCCGAAGCAAATGACAGGGTAACATAAATTACCATTTTTAACGTCTACTTCAGAGGAGGTATTGTATCCATGGTGATCATTGTAGCTGTAAAAGGGATCAATCAATCATGATAATAATACAGGCAAATATTTTATCACCTTCACTGACGGGTTATCCCACATGTAAATGTAAAATGGTGTAGGCTATGACGTCATCACCTTGCCTGACTGGGTTATCCGGGGTTTGTCGAATGCTGGATGTAAGGCCGACGTGAAGGATTGGGGAGTCAAACTCGATGACAAGGCTGTATTGCACATCATCGTACTCGGAAGGCGTGAATCGTTGCTCATAGTATAATCACTAAAATATATGGACAGGACGCGATTATTTCAGGCAGCAATCACATGACTTGAATATTGCTGAAAATCGCCTAGCAGGGATATTCTTGTAGTTTATGACAACACCATAGAGTACATGCCTTGAACTGGCGAATGATGGGTTGATTGAGTCTGGATAGGCGAATATCTAAGAGAGTATTTAACTTGTTAAGTTATATTAAGTAGTAATATTCTCCTTTTTCTCTCTCTCTCAGGCATCGTCTGTTCTGGGCCACGGACACGTCACCGTCGGAACTAGAGAGTTTACCTCATATGGTGAATAAACTTGAGACAGTAACCATTGGGTCGTTATGTCTTGTAGAAAATATAAATGCAATTTTTGCAAAATTATCCTGATTTATCATCGACTGTGGGCATATGGAGCAATAACGGCAGTTCGCCATTCAGGGAAAGAACTATACTCAATTCAAAAAGAAACGCACACGTTGACAAATCACAATGGACGCCTTGTGTTTGCTATAGCAGGTTCCAACTGTCTACCTCAACATTAACGCTTGTAGATGGCATTGACCAAAGGGGGAACCGACGACAGCTCCCATCTTCACGGGAAGATACCCGGTCGCCAGCCTCCTTTGGCCACCCTCAGCACTTTCTGGCATTGTGTGCAGTCAGACGGGAGGTCAAGGTAATGAGAATTATGTAGATCGCTCGCCAGTCATACCAGCTGCAATCACGCCGAATAGTCGATGATGATCGTTGATGCCTAATCTGGATGACACCTTTCTCATTGATGGACACCTTCTGCACTTAATACTTCGTGTTTCATATCAAACTGTTGCACTTAGTATACATAGTTGCTCTGTGGCCAGTTTGTGGAATAGAGAAAGGTTGCAAGGAAAGTTTCGGGAAATGTTATGTATCAATTCGTGACTTCGTGGTGTGCAAATAAATGACAGCTAAGAGATATCAGTGAGATATAAGAAATATCAGTGGGATATAAGAGATATCAGTGAGATATAAGAAATATCAGTGAGATATAAGAATATCAGTGAGATATAAGAGATATCAGTGAGATATAAGAGATATCAGTGAGATATAAGAAATATCAGTGAGGTGGAAAGTTACATCATAGGATGAACCTTTCTTACAAGTACTTGGACTGGCCCAGTTGTTTAGGTGCAAACATTTGATTTCAACAAGTGATGAACAAACGTCCAAGACCAGCATTACTACGGGTCTTCATCCCTCATAAACGCTGTTTCAACACGGTGAGTTAAAAGTGAAGATTTAGTGATTTACACTGGGTCCACTCCTGACCTGTGAATATCCGGGTTAGAATCGGTCTTCAGCAACCCATGCTTGTCGCAAGAGGCGACTAACGGGATCGGGTGGTCAGACCCGCTGACTTGGTGGACACATGTCGTATCCCAATCCCGTAAATACATGCTCATAATGACATATTTTAACATTGACTTTCGATAGTCGTAGAGATAAGATCGATTTGTGGAACAAGGGGGTAGATGCAGACATGTTTGAATAGAACGTATTCACGTAAACATGGCGGTACTGGCGTTAACGTCTCCCTCATCGACCTTCACATCCAACCCCGCTAAGTTACATAAGACACACAATTTAATCCGACGGAAAGTATATGCCTGTACATCATGATAGTAACGCAGTACATACGACTATAATATATTGACAAAAAATACCATCTTGAATATTTCGGGGATATATTTTGTAGAGAAGACTGAACACCCAGATTCCTAAAAATATCATTTAAAATATCTTGATTCGAAACCGTTTTCTTTAGTATATGCGACAATGATGCCAATGACGTGTTCAGTCTTTACACAGAGCAGACAGAAAAAGAAAAAATATATCCGCGACAGTCGCCAAACGAGACTGCTGGCATATCTAGTAATGTCTCATAGAGTGGAACCACTGTGAACTATTTCACACACAAGGGACCTCACCGTGCTAGAATCATGACACACTACACACATTATTGATACAGGTCAGTGCTATCGCCATCAGTCCTGGCGCCATGTAGCCCACAGGGGATGATGGCTCACAGACTCACTGCAGCATCCGTTGTATTGTACTTGTGACTTAGATAAATGATCATTTTCGCATAAATTAAAATAACTGGTTCAAGGAAACTCCCGGTTGCACAGTTCTCCATCGGTAAAGAGGACAGTTTGTTAAGGACCAATTGTAATTCGTCCAAAATGTGAAAATCACTTAAATGTTGTATTACAGTCACTGTATCTATTTACTTATTGTTTGTCGAGGACAATGTTTATTGATTCGAAATAGATTCTAGTGTCGTTGTCAACGACATTAGAATCTATTTCGAAAAATCGCCTATAGGGAATAAAGAGTGAGTGAGTGAGTTCAGTTTTACGCCGCTTTTAACAATATTCCAGCTATATCGCGGAGGGGGAAACCAGAAATGGGCTTCACACACTGTACCCATGTGGGAAACCGAATATACAGAATAAAGAAGTTGTATATCCATAAAAATTGACGGCACTAGAATCTATTTCGAAAGTCGCCTATACAGAATAAAGAAGTTGTATATCCATGAAAATTGTCCGCATTCTTCATCTCCTCAACTTCTAGAATGCCAATCTTAGAAGTTTGTCGGCTGATTTGAGTTCACAACCCATCTAACTTGCTGATAACTGTGGCAGAGATCATAACGAGGGGACAAATATATGGAGGCATGGTCAGTCAGTCTTCCACTTGATCCGGCCTTTTCTGCTCATTCATTTTAGCAGTCCTTCTACACGTGTCATAGGTCCTGATTAAGGTGACAGAAATATGAATCTATCCAGTTATAATTTCAAAACTCAGAGTAATAACCTTTTCAATATACTTGCATGAACTCAAAATTAATCATTTCAGGATTAAAGAACCTTGTTCAGGAAGAAAACTTCCCTCTTTCAGTAGTTGACGTTCTAAACGTTAACACTCCGTATCACCGCACGCCACTGTATACGTCCTAAACAGGTAACCAGTACTGTTAGCCTGTCATACAGACCCTGAAACAAACATGTCTAGAATTTGTGGCAAGTCTCAGATTTCCACAGTTTCAAAGTATCTGGACTCTTTTTTAACATATGTTATATTATACTTTTGGAACTGTTTTTTCTGTAAAATATGTTCATTTTAGAGACTAAGTGTTAGTCTACAGTACTGTATGTGGGAGGACCCAGTGGTCGTTAACAGTACCCTTGATACATCCCATGTATATATATGGTCCATGCAAACCTTGGCAAAGCGTGAACATGGATACACGCGGCCGAGTACGATAACAAGACAGCAAGAAAGTCCTGAACAGATGATTATCCTGAATCGACTCCTTTGACGAGCGTGGGCTGCTGGGATCTACCCTGGAATATTAGTGAGATTCGCAATACTGGGAGGCCCTTCACACTACTGCTGTCTATGAGCAGCATCTATTGCAGTTGACACAACCAAGCTTGCCACATCAATTGGCGGATAAAGTGAAAGCTACCACGACAGGAGGATTAAGTGTGCGACTGTCACAGCGGGAGGACTAAGTGTGAGACTGTCACAGTGGGCGAGCTAAGTGTAGGACTGTCACAGCGGGAGGATTAAGTGTGAGACTGTCACAGTGGGAGAGCTAAGTGTAAGACTGTCACAGTGGGAGGACAAATTGTGAGACTGTCACAGTGGGAGGACTAAGTGTAAGACTGTCACAGCGAGAGGACTAAGTGTGAGACTGTCACAGTGGGAGGACTAAGTGTAAGACTGTCACAGCGGAGGACGAAGTGTGAGACTGTCACAGCAGGAGGACTAAGTGTGAGACTGCAACAGCGGGATGACTAAGTGTAAGACTGTCACAGCGGGAGGACTAAGTGTGAGACTGTCACAGCAGGAGGACTAAGTGTAAGACTGTCACAGCGGGAGGACTAAGTGTGAGACTGTCTCAGCGGGAGGACTAAGTGTGCGACTGTCACAGCGGAAGGACTAAGTGTGAGACTGTCATAGTGGGAGGACTAAGTGTGAGACTGCAACAGCGGGGGGACTAAGTGTGAGACTGTCACAGTGGGAGAGCTAAGTGTGAGACTGTCACGGTGGGAGAACTAAGTGTAAGACTGTCACAGCGGGAGGACTAAGTGTGAGACTGTCACAGCGGGAGGACTAAGTGTGAGACTGTCACAGCGGGAGGACTAAGTGTCAGACTGTCACAGTGGGAGAGCTAAGTGGGAGACTGTGACAGTAGGAGGACTAAGTGTGAGACTGTCACAGCGGGAGGACTAAGTGTAAGACTGTCACAGCGGGAGAGCTAAGTGTAAGACTGTCACAGCGGGAGGACTAAGTGTGATCTCGACTGTCACAGCGGGAGGACAAAGCGATGGCTGGAGAGCAAAATGTGGGTTATTATTTTCTTTTCCTTATTATTCAAGCAAAAGAAGGCAGTGAGAAAAAAAGATCCAGTTTTGTGTAGAATATGGAGAGTTAATACGAAAAGTAAAAAACACTTTCAACACCGGCAAAAACGTGCGACCTGCTGGGCGTGGAGTATATGAAAAAAGGCTATGCTCATGTTTTCTGAACTTGTTATTACTTGCAAATATAAATTATTTATGTAGAATTGTTTTTGTTTTCTTATTTTCTTTCGTCTTTTGTTATTGTATTTTTGCTATAAAATCGAAAAAAAGCCTTTTCTGTCATATTTTTACAAGAACACAAATACTGAACGCGTGGCCACACTGAAATCAACACGTCTATTTTTTACGGAAATGCTTGTAAAAAGATCCACGCCGCTAATACTTCCTCAGAATACAGCCTTTAGAATCAAACAACTTCTTTATGCGTCACGAAAGTAGCTTCACCGTGCCAGCCTTGGGTAAGACAACGTTAAAGTAATGAAATTAACACGCTGGACCGATGAAGTCGCTCACATCAATGAGGTACAGGAATGCGGCGCGAGGACTTACAGCTGATCTAATGTCGGCTAATTAATCCTGGCATATCCTTGAGTCAATCAGTAGCGTCAATCATGGGGGTTGACCCTCGTGGTGCTGTTTGTTTCAATTAAAGACCTGGCGAGGGTGACTACACAAGTAACAGTCCACTCAAGAGGTACGGTTTGTAAGAATAGAACGTTCACAGCGCCGTTGTGGCTGTTACCTTAAATTATTTATCTAACACGCTACCTTTGTTATGGTTATAAATGAAAACTTCTTGTACGCACATCGGCAGTTGTCGGTAGAAATGGTTGCTGCTAAACGACCTTGAAAGTGTGACGCCTGAAACAATTCGTTTGGCGGTTGTCTTGAAATAAATTAAATTAATATTGATTTTGAACCTAAAATACACTCATCCTTTTTTGTTCTGAGGGGATTATGCATCCCATCTGCAAAGAGGTGTCCTGTGCTTCTTACTGTAAGACCTGTGAACAGAGGTGTCCTGTGCTTCTTACTGTGAGATCTGCCCACTGAGTTGTCCTGTGTTTTTACTGTGAGACCAGTGCACAGAGGTGTCCTGTGCATCTTACTGTAAGACCCGTGGACAGAGATGTCCTGTGCGTCTTTAAAGTCTGTGCATAGAGCTGTCCTGTGCTTCTTACTGTATGATCTGTGCACAGAGGTGTCATGTGCTTCTTACTGTTAGACCAGTGGACAGAGGTGTCCTGTGCTTCTTACGGTAAGACCCGTGTACAGAGGTGTCCAGTGCTTCTTTAAAGTCTGTGCACAGAGTTGTCCTGTGCTTTTTACTGTACGATCTCTGCACAGAGGTGTCCTGTGCTTCTTACGGTAAGACCAGTGTACAGAGGTGTCCAGTGCTTCTTTAAAGAATGTGCACAGAGGTGTCCTGTGCTTCTTACTGTGCGATCTGTGTACAGAGGTGTCCTGTGCTTCTTACTGTAAGACCAGTGTATAGAGGTGTCCTGTGCTTCTTACTGTAAGACCAGTGTATAGAGGTGTCCTGTGCTTCTTACTGTAAGACCAGTGTATAGAGGTGTCCTGTGCTTCTTGCGGTAAGACCAGTGTACAGAGGTGTCCAGTGATTCTTTAAAGTCTGTGCACAGAGGTGTCCTGTGCTTCTAACTGTACGATCTCTGCACAGAGGTGTCCTGTGCTTCTTACTGTAAGACCCGTGTACAGAGGTGAACAGTGCCTCTTTCTGTCAAATGTGTGCCCTAAGGTGTCCTGTGCTTCTTACTGAAACATCTATGCTGTGATGTGTACTATGCTTCTTAATTTAAGACCTGTGCTCTCAGGTGCATTGTGCTTTTCTTCTGTAAGCTCTGTGCACAGAGATGTCGTGTGCTTACTACTGCGATGTTCAGACTATAAGTGTTCTGTTTCACTTTGTGGTGTCTGGAGATTACGATGGAGGTCAAAGTAATGACAGGTGTCCCTTAACAGAACTTATCTGATCCTAAATAGGTCAAACTAATGACAGACATCCCTCAACAAGACCACCTGAGCCTCAAGAATTCAACTTTTGTTAAGTTTTGTATGCAAATGAAGATCACCCGCCCTGCATGATTTTGTACTGAAGGATATGCTTAATTGTTTTCCAATACTCAGTTTCAATTAGTAATTTTAACCAAAGACGAATTCGATGATATCTCTCTCCCAGTACCATCATACCCACTTCATGCAATGTCCTGTGTCACCCGTATGGATGAAAGACTTGTGTACAAACCACCAATGTGTGGAGCGTAGCATATAGTGAGGGAGTTAAAATTTAATGCCGCTTCGGCATTCCAGAAATATAACAACGAGAACAAGATTTTTATCTAAATGTTTGTCATAAATGCAAAGCTATGTTTGAAAGAATAGTTGGAACAAAGGAGAAATGTTACAGTTAGTTCAGCTGTGTAGTATATGAGGTAAGTTTATAGACAAAAGAACCGAGAACAGAAGCAGTACTGTCTATGTGAAGGGAAAACAACACTTTCATATATTAGTTATGAGACGAATCAAGTGATAGGATGTAATTACAGTAAAGTAGATAACAAAAAATGTAATCTCTAAATCCTGTACGTTAATTGAACACATTTGTAATGAAGATTGAAAGTATTGTTCAGAAATAATGAGTTTTGTGAATTAATAATATTTTCTAAATTTTTAGAATGTGTTTTTGAAAGAAAATTACACCACAAATTTCATTTCATGCAATTGATATAACTGGTTGACGCTTTCATGACAAGTATTTCCTATTGCATTGGATAGCGATAACTTTGTCCTCTTGTTTTTGACCTTTACGCTATGGTAAGTTTTTGAAAAGGGGGGCGGTGGAGTAGCCCAGTGATTAAAGCGTTGACTCGTCACACCGAAGACCCGGGTTCGAATCCCCACATGGGTACAATGTGT
>VKKT01001052.1:60269-70875 GCA_008038995.1 Haliotis laevigata
CAGCAGCCTTAGTTCTTGGGTCAAGAGGAGCTGTGTCCAGCGATACGATTAGGCGTCGTCTTTGGGCTGTTGGAATCCACTGCTGACGGCCATATGTGGGGCCAGTTTTGATACGTCCACAACGCCAGCGACGTTTACAGCCCTCATACAGCAAGTGTGTTGATTGATTTTCTGGCTCATAACAACATTAACGTTCTTCCATAGCCGTCTCTTTCCGCGGATATGGCTCCCATTGAACATTCTGGGTCGAAATTGGACGTAGGGTTGCTGCAGGTAGAGAGCCACTCACACTTGCACAGTTGGAACAGAGATTGGTGTTTGAGTGGAACCACTTGCATCAGGCATTCTTTCAGATTCTTGTGTCACTTTTCGCGTTCAGGGGTATCTCCATTTGACGGACTGTGATCAATTTGAACTTATTGCAATTCAATGTCAACAGCAACTTTCAGCTGTTAAATTGACAGTGATTTCTATGCAATAAATGATTAGACATAATTTTAGTTGTCTTCTATTTAAAAACATGACAAAACGCCAGACTTGCGTTTCTTTTGCTGTTTAGTATAGTACACGGTTTTCAAGATCTGCTAGGGCGGTGGGGTGGCTTAGTGGTTAAAGCGTTTGATGTCACACCGAAGGTCTGGGTTCAATTCCCCACATGGATACAATGTGTGAAACCCATTTCAGGTGTCCCCAAAGAACAAATACGGTTTTCAAGGTCTGTTCATTTGACATCTAACGGAGTGTGTCCATTTCACCCGCGTATTCGCTGGGCAAAATAATCGCTCCACAAGAACACCCTAATCCTTCATGTACTAGACAGACTGACATGTTCATAGTTTTGGATATGTGTTTGAGAAGGAGCGGATTTATATCCGTTTTCGATTCACCCTGTATTGTCGGAGGCTTTTCAAAGTTTGATGTCAGAGATTGCACTGGGTTTAAACGCTGATTTGAACAGTATTACTGTTCTATCATGGTGCATCGGCTTCTTGTGTATGGGAAGCCACAAGGATTTTGCCTCTTCGCTGAAAGCCATGAGCATTTGTGTGGGGTTGACAAACCTGGAAAAATAATCCGGGCGACCCGGATTCAAACTTACGCTCAAAGGTTCCTCTCGAGCCCAAGGGACACAATTGTGAATTTCTGCACCTTGTGCGATATGGCCTACTGTGCCCTCTATGAAGAACGAAGATAAGATAAAAACTAACAGATAAATTTTAAAGTATTGCAAACTCTCTTCTTTATAACAAGCTAGGTCACCAAACGTTTGTGACATCTGAGGGTCGTGAAGGAAGGCAATGCAGAAGTCCAACCTTCACCAGCATTCAACGCCTTTATCTCATTGCCTTTATTCTTTGTGGGCAGTCACCTTTTGGCAGAGCAGGAGTCAGTTCTTCGTTCATTGAAGCCTGTTTTACACATGCTCAAGATTTCTTTGATGTAGGATTTACCTGTGGTGCGCCTTTCATTGAAGCCTGTTTTACCCATGCTCAAGCTTTCTTTGATGTAGGATTTACCCCTGGTGTGCCTTTCATTGAAGCAGGATTTACCCAGGTAAATAATTTGTTTATGGAGGATTTACCCATGGTAACCTTTCACTGAAGCAGGATTTATCCAAGGCCAACCTTTCTTTGAAGCAAGACTTCAAGGTTTTCTTTACATCAAATGTTTGCCTGGGAACACCTCTAGTTTCATACCCAGTAAAAAAGAGCCGATGTCATGTCAAGGAGGTCCACACACACCTAGTGGGCGAGTTGTTTTATGCAGGCTTTAGCAATATTCCTCCAATATCATAGCAGGGGGACACCAGAAATGGGCTTTACACATAGTGCCCAAGTGGGAAATCTAACCTGGACAATCGGTGTGACAAGCAAACCCTTTAACCACTAGGCTACCCCTTTACACACAAGTAGGATCCATGTTGGACTCCACATGTCTTGTTCACATTCATCAAGCCACTCCACTGATCTATCATTGTCCATGGTCTTCAATGTTCATTAACACTAGAGTCAGCATTATTTTAGCTGCATCATGAGTGTCAACAAAACAGCTTAATTCTTCATGTCAAACACAAACAGTGGTATTTCTGTATATAAAAAATGTTTATTGACAGTAACCCCATGCTGTACATGAGCCTGCTAAATGCTGCACACAACCTACACTGATTGTACAAGTGGAATGACAGCCTCATTCACGCACAGATCCCACACAGAAAATCTCTTAATCCAAAACTTGTAGAAAAGGCAATAAGCATCCATTACGAAACATCACTGCAAGAGCTACTAATCCTCATGAAATTCTTCCAGGCAAAATTCGGTGTAAGTTACAAAGATAGAACAGAAAATGTTACAAATGAATACAACATACAGATGAGTACATCCTGGAATACTGAGAATACATGTAGCATGTGGTGGTAGTGTCCTTAAAGCTTCATAAAATACTTTAAGTAAGGAAAATATTGTACCGGTAATTGTTTCAGTGAATGATTAACATGCCAATGGTGGAGCACAGGGGTACATAAATGACCGTTTACAAGTGTTGTCCACCTCCCCAAGGTACCATTGGTTGCATTATATTGCTTGTACTAGCCTCTTGTTCTGTTGATTACCTACACCAATATGCCAAGATGAACATATTCAATACTTATCTTGGTGTACAGCAAGTTTCAATATCAAAATCATGTCAACATGATATAATAATGAATATGTTTATTATCTATCAAATGTTGGCACATTTGGCACCTTTCAATTTATGCAATAACAGCTACTTCATCAAGCTCATGTCTATAAATGCAACAACTCTGATGTAGATGCAATGTATATCAAAAGAAATGGTACCCATTCGATTTTTTCTACATTCTAGCCATAGACAGGGACATTTTTGGTACTCAAAATTAAAAACAAGAACTTATACTCATATTTAGCCATGCATTTACAGAATTACTTTGGGCATGTAAAATGTATTTCCAGTTCTAGACTTTAGTAGAACTTGGGCAAAAAGTCTTAGGGCATCACAAAATGGTGACATCACTTTCCAAACATCTCAGTAATGCCTTTGAAACAGTGAGTCGGGGGGGTCGACAATGAAATGAGATCATTGGACATTGCTTGTCATTAACATCTGAATATGTACAGTGTTTCACTGTTTCAAATAACAGGGCAAGCTCAAACATAAAACAAAAAGAACAAGTAGCAGCAGCAGCACTTTGAGTAGGAGGTAAAATACTCCTCACAACAAGTTAAAGATGACCCAGTTCTTTCATATTACTATAGTATGGAACTGACTACTTGATGTTCTTGGGACATGAGTCAAACAAATAGATTGTCCCAGAAAAGATTTGAAAAATAATTAAGCTTCACATTTTCAAAAATAAATAAGTTGCCTGAATAGGTTGGTGAAAGATAGCAATTTGATTGTATTGAGCCAAATAGTTTAGTTAACAATACATCTGGTTCTGCAATGAAAATAATTCCAGTCTGCATCCAAAATTCAAGGCCTCAAGCAATCAAATGATTGTTGCTAATATGAAAGAACAGGGTGGTCCTGAACTTATTTTGAGCCGTATATATGTCTCAGTTCAGTTGGAGACTGATGTGTGTGGTCTGCATTCACGGAGTACTAGATAAACATTGAAACAAGCACTATAAGGGAGTAAAATCAGTGTCAAGAGGTTACATATCTCACTGACAAGAGTTACAATAAAATAAACAAAACAGATCTGTTATTGTTAGCCTCTACAGCTAAATGAGATCTTACAAGGATACTAGGCAAATATGGCCGTAGGAGTTAGCTCCCTTTACATGATCAACCATCTTGACCTAGCTCTTGAACACATTTAATATGGAAATTTCCACGGATAAATTGTGTATGTGATAGTGAAATACAATTCATTCTGGACTAAAATATATCCTTTATCATGTTTCATGCCTTTTTCAGTGTTTTTTGGGTTTGTATATGTTTAAAATAATCTGCCAATATAGCACAGTTGTCACAATAAAACATGTTCTAAAAGCATGAAACAATGTAAAATTACAACTGCCAGTTACAGAATATATGCTTTATATGGAATATTTGTTGTATTTAAAGCAACAGCACACATTTCATTAACTGCTCTGAATGACAACACCATCTTACTCACATGAAATCTTGCAGTACAAAAACATTCAGGCAAAAAGCAAATCAGCACTGTAAATGGATTACAGACAGTCTCTAAAACCATAAAAGTGATCATCACCATCAGAAGCTGTTTACATCTCGACTATGTCTGTATATGAAAATATTCTCTTTATACAAATCTCTGTAACCCAGAGTAGAGCAAGTAAATATATATATACAATTGAACATTTATCACAGTTAGTTCAACATGTTCAGTAGGTGAAATACTCTCACCCACCACAGCAGTGTTAGAAAGACAGTGTCGACACAGTAGCAGTGTCGTATCAAAAAGACACTCCCAGTTCCATCTGATCTACACAAACGTAACCCAGCCCTCCTCTTCCAAAACAACTGTTCCCCTTCCCCCTAAGTATTCCAGAGATGCCAACCCTGAATCAGATGAAAGCAGAATCATGCCTTGCTAAAAGCAATTCCCGAGCCCTGAAGGTGAGTTGGGGGGTGAGCGTGAGAGGAGGCTCGGGCCCCTTTTGGCGGTGGGGGTCTGTGGGGCCTCCCTTTGAAAATCTTTAGATTTAGCCTGGAAATATGCGATTTCTGGGAATACTTAACCAGATAATTCTGAACTCAAATGAACATATTTACTAAAATTCTTTCAAACATTCTAAATTTATAAACATATTTGTATTTTCTAAATAATCAGAGTTTTTATATACAAAACGGAGTAAGGATTTTGTATTTGAAAATCGGAGTAACTCCTCCAAAATCGGAGTGGTTGGCATCTCTAACTGCTCCCCCCAACCCCTTAGCTGTAACATTGATCCCCTAACAATTCTTCACCCAGCTGCTAAACACTTGCATGTCCCACTCCTGTATGTCAGGTATAAGAATACCTCATTCCCTGCAAACACTATTATCCTCTGCCTTCAAAACTAACAAATTGTAGTCTATTCACGACAGGTACACACAATTTTATTCTTCTTAACAAGAATTCTTCCCATTTCAGTCTTCTAAACACAAACGCTTCCAATTTCTGCATTTCATACTTCTAATTTTAGTTTTTGAAACAAGAACACTTACCATTTTTGTCTAAAATTCCAGTTCAGTTTACAAAAAGATTCATTTTAGCCTACTCAAAAAAACAAATTCCTCTAAAGGCCTACTGAAAACAAGTATGCCTCCCTAACATTGTAAAGCATTATAATAAGCAAGACCACATCCCACTGAAGCATATCAAAGAAGAACACTTCCTGTTTTATTCTACTAAAAAAGAACATTTCCCATTTAGTTCTACTCAAACATTCCATTTCGGTCTTCTAAACAAGATGTAGAAGATGAAGAGGATGAAGACAACACCCAAGTCCCTCACATGCACACGTCAGTACTGTGTTGTACAATGGCATCACCAAACAAACTAGACCCGCATAAAATGGCGCCACCACTTAAGTGCTAATCCACTATTGGCACTTGCATCAGCTTAAGTGCTAATCCACTATTGACGCTTGCATCAGCATGCTATTTTTAGCATCACAAGGTTTCTTAATTCCTTTACATGTTCACAAACTGACTGCAAGGGGAGTTCTAGTGCGACAAATATGTTATTTTCCCGTATTGTTTGATGGCGTAGTTTGGTATTGCCAGAAGCTACACGTGAAGTCTGCTTAACAACACATGGACCCTCAAGTTCTGTAATCGTCAATGTCTTTTACTAGTCAGAATTTCAACACAAACACATAGGACAGTGCCCTATTCAGTACCCTTGTTCAACTTTCTTAAACCTCAGTTGTGAAATTTAAAAACTATGCCAATGTTACATATGGTTATATCTAAATGAGAGTTGTTTTTTGTGGAGTGGACAGTGGGACATAAATAAGGTGCCATCAGAGATTCTCCATCTTACCATGTCTTCATAGTAAATCTGCAGGTTAAACATTTCAAATATCAATTTCAAATGGTTGTTTCACCAAATTTGTTGTGTGTAGTTGACTTTATTTAATTAAACTTGGTTAACTTTCAGGCTGGACCAGAGTTTGGCTATATCACGCCACAAGTTAAATAGTTACCAGTTAGGTGAAAGCCACAAGCACAGGTTTGGTGCAGACAGACCAAGGATAATAAATAATGTGGGATAGGAAACCAGGACCAGTGCATCATTGCACAACTAATGAACTGTGAGCAAATTGAAGCAACTTACACCACTGAGCCACATATGCCCTGGGCCTACTTAACACCATGAAGAAAATCAAACTTTCCCATGGAAATAAATACAAAAGGATACATCTAGCATGCCATGCACTTAACTGAAATACAAATGAAAGAGCAAGTCCCATCGTAGTGGCCATCCTTTCATGATAAATACATCAATCACTTCATTGTAAAATATCCTGGATAAGTGTGAGTATAAACAGGTTCATTTTGATTGGCTGGCGATCCCCTGGAGCTGCAACCTTAACCCTGGCTGCAACAGGCAGCAAGAACATGGAGCAAAAGGCTCTGTGCAATTCGTGGCAATGGAGCCATTGATTCGACACTGGTGCTGCAGGCTCCTCACTCTGGAGTTGACAGTCATAATGTGCTGCACGACAATATTGCTAAGTAGGAAACCAATCAGGTGGTATATCATGAATAACAGTAGAATGATGCATCGCTGTACAAGCTTGTTCATACTGACTGGATAGCTCTGTTATCAACATGGAGGTTATTGGTTGGTATATGAGGAATACACATGTTAAAGCATAGGACATGGAGTGGCTTCTACTGGTTGGTTATGTGTATTGCCAGCGTAGCGCCACTAATAAGTCACCACAAGGAATGATGAAGCCATTTAGTTAGGTGTGTGCCTGCGAGGACATCCTTCTCACGTCCTTGCAATGAGGAATGGTTTAACGACATAGCATCTTCATCCGTGGAAAGTTATTGCTATGGCTGTTACACTTAGATTCAGGGAGGAATGGTGTAATGCCATAACACAGACATCTCCAACAGTTGAAGGACGCTACCTGTTGAAGGTGTAGATGGACAAAAAGTGGCCCCTGTTGAAGGTGCAGATGGATAACTAGGGCCATCCAGTGACGATGAAGCTAGGCAACTTGGACACCCTGGAGATGATGTAGCTAGGCAACTTGGACACCCTGGAGATGTAGCTCGGCATCTAGGACGCCCATGTTGAAGGTGTAGATGGACATCAATAGGGCCTCGATGATGATGCAGCTGGACAACCAGGACACCCATGTTGAAGGTGTAGATAGACACCATACGGACCTCACCTGTTGAAGGCCCAGATGGACAAAAAGTACTGCCCCTGTTGAAGGTGTAACTGGACAATTCGATCCATCTATTGATGATGTAGCTGGTCCACTACGATGCCCTTGGTGAAGGTGCAGCATGACAACACGGACGTCCATGTTGAAAGAGTATATGGACACATCTTGGATCCTACTTGCTGGAGGAGTAGATGGACATCAAGGACAATCTTGTGATGACAACTAGGACGCCCCAGCGACGGTGAATGGTGTAACTTGGAACATGAAACAACGGTTGCACACCCTGACAGGCTTTGCATGTCCGTAGTGAGGCAGCGGAACAGAATTGGAGGAACAGCGCCCACAGAAGATCTGAAGCAGAAGACAAGGTTGTCAGAGAGAAACAAAAATCACCATAAAGTTGGAACTGTTCTTCCTCATTAGTCTTAATGTTTGCATCAATACATAAGTGAATCCTGACAGACCAATACTTAGCTACGGTATCCATTCCCCCGTGCTGCTTCCTATAAATGATTTTGATACTGACTTGTTGCTGTTCCACAGTCTTTTTTCAATAAATTTCAAATGGTGAACATACTTCACTAACAAACCTGACATATTGTATATGTATCCTAATCCCATGAAACTTCAATACAATTCATTTCCTTACACATATGCCTTCAAATGTGAGTACATATATTTTCTATCAGGCAACTTTCCATCCACTTGTCAGGTTGAAGACAAAGAGAAGGTAAAGATCATAGATCATTGTTGTTAAGGAATGAAATACACAATGCCATTTAGAAAGTGGTCAAATGCAACATATGTTATATTTGAAATTTCATAGCTTTCGGCCGTGGGAGCCGTGCCAATTAACACTCATCAAAGGGGTACACAATGTCCGCAGTCTAGACTACCAGTTGTCCGACTTCCATTTTTGTGGAAGTCGCAGTAGCTGAGCGGGTTAGGCGGCTGACTTGTGTGCTGGCAATTAGGTGCCTGACTCTCAGGGTGTGAGTTCGAATCCAGGATGGGGCGTACTAGAATTTGTACTTTACTAAGAAAGTGTAATCCCAAATGTAACATATGTTACATTGTTGTTAAGGGCATGTGTTGTTGGGTGATCTATCTATTTGGAGGCAAGAATACATGGCAGGGAATCCTGTTTCAGTTGTCATTTGATAGTGACACAAGCACTTTACTGAAGCTTATAAGGGAAATACAGATTTACACCCAGAATCTATCTTTCGAACAAATCTATCAAAATCGATTTTAAGGAGCAGCACAGAGATTTACAGTAGCTACAAAAGAGTACACTAGAGAGAAAAGAGAACAGTAGTCTTACTGCAACCTTCGACTGAATGTTTTAAAAATGTATCAAGTCACAGCAGGATTCATTAATACTGATGTTTTAACCTGCTTGGTCACTCATGTTGTTTTATTCTACTTGGTCACTCACGTAGTTTTATTCTCACTCATTTTGTTTTATTCTGCTTGGTCCCTCACGTCACTTATGTTATTTTATCCTCACTTATGCTGTTGTATTCTGACTCACGTCGTCTTATTCTCACTCACATCGTTTTATTCTCACATAGTTTTATTCTCACTCACATCGTTTTATTCTCACTCACGTCGCTTCAATCTCACTCAAGTCGTTTTAATCTCACGTCGCTTTAATCTCACTCACGTCATTTAAATCCCACTCACGTCATCTTAATCTCACTCAAGTCGTTTTGTTCTGCTTGGTCACTCACATCGTTTTATTCTCACTCACATCGTTTTATTCTCATGTTGCTTTAATCTCACTCACGTCGTTTTAATCTCACTCAAGTCATTTTATTCTCACTCATGTCATTTTATTCTGCTTGGCCACTCATTTACTCTAACCTAATAAGAGCAGTCTCGTAGGTTGTCTAATGAACTGCAATCATATGGTGTATGTCTCAAGCAAACAGCTCAATTCTTTAGCTAGCTAGCTACTTCAATTAGGATGCTGCTTTTTAGCAAGCTTTCCCAGTATACCTTGCCACAGTTCCTGCAGTGGTGTCGTCGTCTCACAAAGGTGAATGGTATTCTACACGCCATGCACAATGGTGACACCTCGTCTGGCACCCAGTGGGGTGGATCTGAAACAACAAAATCCCTTTGGGTAACAGAATTGTTAAAAAGGAACAGACACATTTAACTCCTCAAATACAAACTTTACAGTCTGATTAGTTTGGGTGAAATGGGGTTTAATGGGGATGCCTTACATTTAGTTGACAGTCAGGAATGTGAGGGGAAGCTGGGTGGGTCTACCCGGGTCATAGCAGGCTAAGCATACAGTATACGCAATACAAAAATTAGCTAACTGGCAAAACATTATGTCACAAAATGCATGTAAAATCGCCAAAGTTTATCGTCATTGTATCTGATTCTTGTGTGTTCATTACAATAGTAAGGGTATGTAGAAATTACTGTCTTACAAGAAGTTAGGAGTAGCCATTACAATTTGTCTTCATTTTGTATCATTTTGATATAATGAACAAGAAAACTTGTTGAAAAACTTAAATGAAGTTTCAAATCTGACCTTGGGATGGTTGTGTGTGTTCCTGTGCTTCACTGCTGTGACCTTGAGACAGATACTCTCGATTTTCGATGTTACTCCTGCTCCTGGTTGGTGAGCTTTCATTGGATGAACTTGCAGCTGCCTCCTCATCGTCTACATCCACATCAATATTGTCATCGGTAATGAGAGGCTCTGCACAGTTCATGTCAAACACGGCTCGCAAAATGTTTCGCAGATCACTGGCGAAGTTGGTTTGAAGTTGGTCCGCTACACCTGGAACAGTGAGTCAAAGTGAGTTAGTGAGTGGTGAGCGATAGTTTTGAGATTGGGAATGTATGTATGTATTGTGCGGAGGTACGTAATGGATGTGAAGAGCAGGATGTATACATGGGACAGTTTATTTGGTCAAGTGTCTACCTGAACATGGATGTGTTGTGTAAGCGCATCTGTGGGGCTGCGAGTATACCCTATAATCAGAAATTTACAATTATTGCTGTATGTTTGTATACAATTGTTTTAGTTACATAGTGTGAGCTAGTGGAACAAAACAAATGTCTATCTATCTGTAAATATCTGTGTGGACAAGTCAAACCAATCATTCTTACAATATCGCAATCATCCTATTAACTGATCATTATCTTCATTCAGCTGTATTATACTACAGTACAACCAGAAATTGAGAATTTAAAGATTGTAAAAAAAA